>JAVQJF010029477.1:0-37477 GCA_036023855.1 Gadopsis marmoratus | reverse complement strand
ACACACACACACACACACACACACACACACACACACACACACACACACACACACACACACACACACACACACACAGTTTCATCAAACCCTGTTTTGACCCCCGTCACTGGACAGCTTGCCACTTGTCTCAGGTGTGAGCCGCGCATTTCAGCCGTACAGAGAGCACTATGCATCAGTTATGTAGAAAGGTTTGTGTACTCTAGGTGGAGTCTTAAAAATCTGTTTCACACATTGCCACTACTAAAAAAGAATGAAATGTCCATGCTGTATTCTTCAGTGATTTTGTCACATTAGCTCTTGCAAAAGATCTTCTAGTCTTAGCCAGATACTGTAAATTGTATTCAGAGTAAAACTATGGTGTAGAGTTGTCCTCATGCAACTTTTAAGTAACATTCCTGTAATGTCTTTAGGTTTAGTGCTTGAACCAGGTGTCATAGGGAAACGTTCCACTGTATCATGGCGGACAACCACTTAATGCCTTGTCAAGGGCTATTTCTTTTCTGTGCCTCTGTCTTTGCGCTGAACGCAAGTACATACTTGCCCGCATCATGAGACAAGGGGACCAAATCATGAGACAAAGGAACCACATCATGAGACAAAGGGACCACATCATGAGACAAAGGGACCACATCATGAGACAAGGGGAAATAAGGAATATATCAGACGACGCTACTGATTTGTACTCATTGTGCCCCTTATCCCCCCACTGTCTGTCCACATTCATGCTCCTTGTGTTCGAATTGAAAATTACACTAGAGCAGAGTAAAACAATGATTTCTCAATACATCACAACACCACTGTTAACTCAACAGGCAAAACTGCAACAAAAGAAAATCATGGAGTCCGTTTTTTTTCTTTCTCAGTTTGTTGTCTTCATAGATGATTCAGTAAGACTTTTGCCGCCACGTAATTCTGAGCTCATGCAATCCAGTCCGTTGTGCTCTATATCTGCCACGTTTTTGATCAGCAGCCCAAACACACACGGCAGGAAAACATTACACCACAGCCCGTGATGTGAATCTGAGAGCTGACACTGTAAAAGTGTCACAGAGCTGCGGTGATGACTGACAGTTTAACGGCGTCTCCCGTTATGATCACGACGTCCATTAGCAGTTCAGGAAGGCACATTAATACTTTCGGAGTGCTCTCCAGTGATTAGATGAGATTTATGTCCTGCTGTTTTGAGTGACAGGCACTTGAACACCTTTCTGTCCTGTTGCTATGGACACAAGCAATAGAGAAAAAGCACGTTAGTCCCATACAATATTAAGTTGGGCCAAATATAAACAGAGGTGATACAATGCATTTAAACAAGCTAGGGAAATAAGTGAAACTGACATTGAACTGCGACTGTAAAGAAGCTTACCCAATCTGTACTTCTCTTTAGCTTCAGCTCTCTCTTTGGCATCAAAGTACCAGACTGTGATGGCATAGCTGTAAGACACAAGAAGGACAAAGACATCTTAGTAACACTAAGACATTAGTTCACTTCTTTTGTCAGTACAATATATGTAAAATAGCTATTTTCTAGCATAAGAAAATAACTGGGCTTAAATTTAAGGAAAGCTGCCAATAAAAAGTCCATTAAATGCCTGTGACATTAAAGAAATAAAAGTCTCTAAAATGCCCTAAAATGATGAGCAGAAATACAGATTGTAGTCATAGGTTTCTGTTTAAGGGCTGTATAGTTGTATATTCAAGGTTTCTGCCTGTTAAAAGGCAGTTTTTCCTTGCCACTGTCGCCCAACGCTGCTCATGGTGGAATTGTTGGGTCTATACATATAGAGTTGGTTTAGACTTGCTCTATATTAACAAGTGCTATAAGATAACTCTGTTATGATATGGCGCTATATAAATAAAATTTAACTGAATTTGAACTGAATATTTACACATCAATGTAGCTTAGCAATTATTTGAAAAAACTGTCTGTGATGAAGATCAAATTACCCACAAAAAAAAACAAACAAATAGTTCAAAAAGGTAAAAACAGTTTTTTTAAAGAAACATTTTTCACCCAGCTTGAGACAACAGATTACAAAAAAACATCTCGTATGACACGTCTTACTAAGCGAACAGCAGACTGTTGAGGGCAGCAGAGGGTTAATTCCTACAGTTTCTAGTCTCTCCTGCGGGGCTGTGTTGTTTATTCCTGTCTCGCATGTCTGTGCCTCTCCTGCACGAGTCCTGCAATCGAACCCCCCCCCCCCCCCCCAGGAAACACATACTTCCTGCCTCTGGCCCCACCTCGCCCCCCAGCAGTCAGATGGAGAGGAGGGAAGAGGCAGGAGCAAAAGGGTATGTGTCATCTGCCCTCTATGGACGCAACTATCTGGTGCTACGATGTAGACAAATACCTGTATGACTGCAAGTGCCTGTTTATGTGCAAGATGGATCGCTCTCACACTTCAGCAACTGGTTTCTCTATAATGAAATATGCTAGATATACGCAACAGGCAATACTGCCACTGTGTCCCGTCTCTACCCATACAATAAAAAAATCATGGCATAACTTTATATGAGCATGTACACAAGCGCTGTACACGCAAGACCCCAGCACGTTTAAGAGTTACTAACCGAGTGGCGAAGGCTGGCTTGACTTCGTGTGGGTTCCTGCGGTCAGACCAGAAGATGAGCAGCCGGTCAAAGAGA
The DNA here is from genome assembly GCA_036023855.1 of Gadopsis marmoratus. Classification (NCBI taxonomy): domain Eukaryota; kingdom Metazoa; phylum Chordata; class Actinopteri; order Centrarchiformes; family Percichthyidae; genus Gadopsis; species Gadopsis marmoratus. The sequence continues at coordinate 34,828 of JAVQJF010029477.1, read as the reverse complement.
GGCTCGATGTTGGCTACCACATTTTTGCCTTCAGGGTAGATCTGCAGCAGCCCTCCTTGTGTCTGCAAACACACACACACGCAAGTGACCTGATGTAAACTTTAACAAGATAGAATAAATAAATCCAAAGAACAAAAGCGTTGGGATGCCACATGCACATTTTAGCCTATGTCTGCATGGGGTGGTTTTTTTTGTGATAACACTGGAAATACATTCTTTTTGTGATGATCCTCATTTACACTGACACACACTCGTGTTTAACAAAATGTATTTCATAAATTAAACCAATGTTGATCTTATAAATGTACCTTGACATCCCAGTTCTTGTTGAGATAGTAGATACACGTGATGCAGCGTCCGTCACCGTTAGGGTTGTCTACATGGCGGACGTACCCCGCCCCGTTACCTGGGTAACAAGCAACCATGGCCTAAAAACGGAAGAAATGGGATTGTTAGTTGTGCATTTGTACACTTCATGAAGCATCATAACAAAAGATTTTGACAACACATGTGCTGGTTGAGATGGCAGTGATTTAAGGCAATAATTCTCTTTATCAGATAAACTATGTAGCTGGCATTTAAAAGTGAATTGTGTCACGGAGTAGTTAAAAGGCAGAGACACGACAGCCCACCTTTCTTGAATCGCTACAGGAACTGCAGGTGATCAATTAGTCAACAGTAGGAGGAGCTACATGTGACCAATCAGCATTTAGACATGACAGCCAGTGCAAGGGAGATGCAAAAGATGCCTTCTGTGACCGTTGGCTTTCCCACTGCTCCATAGTAAACTGTTTTCCAGATGGAACTTTTACTTACTTAATGTAACCTTCCACATAATTTGTGAAACGCACAAAGTCACGAAAGGGAGAAGGAGCAGGGAAACGTGTCAGAGTTCAGTTGTTGTTCTCAGCTAAAAAAAAGGAAAAAAAAAATGATCTGCAGATAGAATATCCATGTTCAAACAATGGCCTCGCGCTGGTATTTCCCCTGCTTGACGTCTGTGTGTTGGAGGTTGTGAAGCAGGCGAACGCCACTTTCTCTGGGGAGTCCAAGTGAACCAAGACGTGCGTGAGAGCTCTTCAGCTAATGCGCAATCCTTGTCCAGGGCCACTGCATGACCATATAACTGTAAATGTACTGCAACAGGTGGGTGTTTCACTATGCTCTCCAAAGGAACATGTTCATGTTTCAGGCCGAGTAAATAGTTTCCAAACTGTCTCCACTGGCTGTAGCAAGCGTTCAGTCCTTGCAGATGATTCGCATACTGGATGACAGACAGCCTACGTTGGCAGAGAGAGATTCTAGATGATGATCGTTAGCTGTGTGTAGAGTAATAACCTCACTACCATCTCTGCAGGCTGACTACAATAAGGAAGATACGGTCACTGTCTTGACTTCTATTTTTCTGAGTAGGAAGCAGAAGATACACTGCATCACTTGAGCTCAGTTTCGGGACACTATCATTCATGACTAACAGGTTCTGCTGTGCTGCAGTATCGATTTAATTTGACGCCATCATTTAAGCTCCTGTACGGCCGTGTGAGAGGAGGAAATCAAACAGCGCTCACGTAGACAAGCGCACCTGTTCTTGTGTTGTTTGCGAAACTCAAATAAATTTTGTGTAGGCGGCCTTCAGAGGAGGAGGGCAGCTAGCTCTCTGACCGGTGTTTCTCTCCTCATTCACAGCCAAGTGAGTTTGATTGTGCTGTGTATGACTCTGTTCAGCTGCCATTGTCTGCTCTCATTACTGACCAACGCTCGCAGTCAGAGCTCATTAACCTCTGGACCTTTTGTTCCGGGTTCCAACTGACAACCAGACCTGCTGCATCAAAAGGGACAAATTAAATGTACGCAAAGAAAAAAGAAAAATACGTTTACGGACATAATGATCATTAGAAACATTAATTTAATCTGGACTCTGATTTAGAGTCACCAGAACTTGTCGCAGGAAATCGGCTAATCACATGAGTGACATTCGTTTTGTTAATGACGGGGTTATTTATTAACAGTGTAGGAGAAAAACTGTGAAGGTCCTTTAATTCCATTTGTCATTTGGTCTCTTTTTGTGTGCATGTGTGTTTAGTTCAGTTCAGTTATACCTCGTGCATGCGCACGAGGTATAAATGCACACACGTGTGCATGCATGCGCACCAGGGACGCACATGCACACATATGTGCATTAGAAGGTTAAGAATCCCAACCCAAGCCCTACCAGTCTGAACAAAAAATTTGAAATTATGCTCCGAGTTCAGGTCGGTCACGTCATACATAACACGGTGCTTCCTGTTCAGTGCTGTTATTTACGTGACAACACATGAACGCAACATACAGACAGTAAATATTCATGTGGCCTAGGCTGGAGGACGTCAAACACAATTTGCCATTGGGGAAGTTTATAAAACTACTGAAAACCATGCAGGGAAAATGACGGTATGGAGGCACTTCAATTTGCGTCAGCATGTGTTAACTGCGTCGGGATCTGGTCGGGTTCAGACATAAAAAACAGAATGCACGTCGGGTTCTGGTCATGCTCGGTTACTACTCTCTCTGACTTGGCTCGGGTTCGGACGGAAATACGCGGCCCGAGTCACACTCTGGTGTGCATGCAGGCGATATGGTAGACGGTCCTGACTACCGCTTCACATTGTTCCACTGACCGACTGTTGGTGGCGGCAACCTGCAAAGGTATGAAGCGACGCACCAACAAAGGCAAGGAGGAAGGAGAAGACTGCTAGCAAGCAAAGGTGAACACGAACAATGTAGATTTCAAATTCTTCCAAAAATCTTCAGAATGTTTTACGAGAGGAAAATGCATTCAGCATGTTTATTATTGTTTTTTTTTTTTTTTTAGCAAAAGACTCTGCAGGGTACCTTTAATTTTAGTTTTCCAAATGATCACCTGGCCAGAATTTGAGGGCAAAGAATGCAGACATGAAATATCCCGTGCTAGCCCTGCAACATCATCACAAGTGGTGGCAGGAAAAAGTCCTGCAAAGAAGATCTGCTTTTAGCACACTGCTGTCAAGTTCAAATTTGACCTGCTGTTGCGGATCTTGTACCAAACTGATAACAGCTGATTGACTGACTGTCGTGTAGGGACAGATGGCCTTTTGTGCACACATGAACTTCTTTTGGCAATAAAAAAATTTACGTAGGCGTGTTCATGCTCAATGTTTAAGAATCACATTAAAATACTGTTTTCATATACATTTCTAGTACATTACAGGATGTTAGTACTAAGGGTTAAAGCATTTTATTTTCACGACAGCAATCAGAGTGAATATCCTGGTGGACAGTATTTTATCATCTTGTTCTTGAATATTGAGAATCTTTTATTAAATTTAATAAAAACATAACACATTCGAGGATGGATTTTCTCTGCACACATACTATAAGGATGAGAGTGATTATTCTGGATGCATTCAAGGAAGTGTGTTTTCCCAGACAATTGCTTTTTTTCAAACTGGCAACAGTCTTAACAGCTGTAATTAACCACAATTAACATGTAATGTGCCACACCAGACAGCTCAGCCCTAGCCTGCAGCATAAACACATCTCACACACACACACACACACACACACACACAATGTATGTGCCTATATCAAAGCTTACACAAGGCAGGCATATCATTTAGAAGGAGGGTTATGTTACTTATTCTAGACCAACCCCAGCCATTAAAGAAATAGATGTGAATTCGTCACACATCACTTCTGTTTTGAATAGTTTCACATACATCCACATGGCCTCGTCGCTCCTTCATCTCTGCCAAGATCTGTGCCCACACTAAGTTAAAGTCTAATTGGCACTAACCACCTGTCTGCCAGGCACCAGCAGTAACGGCCTAATGGCATCACTGGGCAGATACCCGGGCTATCAAGGTGATGGCCGGGCAGGAAGAACAGGCTATTCTGGACAGGAACAGAAATAAACTCTAATGCTGCACGCATATTCTGATCAGAGGAATGACGTTGGAGAGAGGAGCGCAGAGGGAAGACAGGCTAGATAAGCTTGAACAAATGCCTCCATTACGGCTCGTCAAGGAGAAAACGTGAGGGGAAGAACCAATGTATGTTTGTGGGGATGGTAGTGGGAGTTAAACTGATTATTGTAATCACTGAGAATCAAGAGAATTTTGGAAACCGTAATTTTTTGCAGTTTAAAAATGTCTCTTATTTGAATCTACAAACTATGGTAATAGAGATGTCAAGCACTAAAAGTCACTTTTGTTTTAAAGAAAAGGTATTTTATTGGGCTGAGCTCCCCTCTAATGTTGTGTGCGAGGATTTTAAAAAGAACCTACAGGTGGTGAAATAGTCAGGACGCACTCTTACGTGAACTAAACTGGTTCTTTTTGTGGGCGACTGGATAAAGAGTCAGGAAATCCAGGGGCAAGAGAAAGATGTGTTTTTTTTATTTGGGAACCAATCAAACGTTTTCTCCCTTCATACCAATTCCAATACCTCAGCATAGTGTATCTGTGGATGTCTAATCTCCAATCTAATGTGTTTTTCTTTTCCCAAATTAAAAATCTCTCATGGACCCTATGTGAGCCATGTAACCCTCATCAATTGGAAGAGACTGACCTGACCCGGCCCGTTTGGAAGGAACTTTGAATTGGGTTGAGAGGGGTGGGGTAAACCTTTGGTAATCCATTCAATTGGAAAATATTAGTGCCCAATAACCATGTAAACGCATAATCCAATCGTTTCTCTCAGGTTGTAATAAATATATTCTTTCTGCGCATGTTTGCCTCATGTGGGAGGAACATTAGGTGACGTGAACGTGTTTCCGGGAGTGACAGAAACACCGTGGCAGCAAAACAAAACGGGCCTGTGGCTGATACAAGTTTGTTTGTTGGATGCCTTAAAAGATTTAAGGATTGCTGAACGCCTCCATGGTGGAAAGGCTCAAAACAAGTGTGTGAAAAGATGAACAAAGCCAGAAAACAAAAAAACTTCTTGTTCCCATTATATTTCTGTCAGATCAGATGCTTCACAGCAGGCGGAACCACTGTTCACATTTCAGTTATATTCTGAATAAATGCTTCGGACATGTAAAGGCACATCTTATCAGGTCACATTATTTAGCGTCCATGTAAACAGTTAAGTTGGAATCACTTGACTCACTAACTGTCGTGAAACACTGCCATCTTGCTCAACGTCCACAGATGATTACTCACAAGCAGCCTGGGTGACACGGGGTGCGATATGAATCAAGATCAGCTTGATATTAATAGCTGCTACAAGATTGGATTTGAGAAAAGCAAAGGAGATACAAGTCTGGGTGAACTAAATTGAATGAATGATGAACTGCTTTGACACTCCCAGTTTATATCTGTGCTGTCCATCCAGGCCCATATCAGGGCACACTATTCAGCTAGGTTCAGACACTGAAGGTCAGAGGTCAGACTATGAATCTGTAATAGTTTCTGAGGACGTAAAACCCAACCATTTGATCCAAACGAGAGCCACTCTCACGCTTAACATCAACCAACACGTGCTAATGTTCCCAGGTAACACAGGTTTGAGGATTTACTGCAACATAAACAACAACGTTGGACTGGTTTAAACTTAGAGAAACCAGAGATGTGTGTGTTCCATCACTAAGGTGTGTGTGTGTGTTTCTGTAATGTCCATGTCGGGGGAAAAAGGCTTAAATACTTGCAGGTAAGTGCTCGGTTTGCTGTTTTGGGGATAATTGGTTTAATCAGAAACATGATTAAATATTCAAGTGTCATCTAGTATTTCTAAAAAAGAAAATAGAACAATTAAAAAGTGGTAAATGTGCCCGGCCCTTATGAGTCAATCCTTCTATGGCCCTTCTTATGCATGAGTCACCACTGAACGTTAGATGGTGTTTCGGTTTCATATCCAATCATAAGTTTATGAACCATTTTAAGATTTATAAAACACAAGAACATCTTGGGATGTTCACAAAACACAATGGAAATAAATATGACATCAGAGGGAACATGAGGTAACAAGCACCATAACGTATGCTAATTCTAACCATGTTTGAGTATGAAGTGCATTTTAGGGCTGCAACTAAACATTATTTTCATTATCAGTTAATCTGACGATTATTTTGTCAATTCATCCATTAATTATTTAGCCATGTCAGAAAATGTCAATTATGATTTCCCAGAGTCCAAGGTGACATATTCACATTGCTTGTTTTACCTGACCAGCAGTCAAAAGCCAGAAGAAATTCAATTTACAGTGGGATATACCAGGGGAAAAAACAACAAATCCTCATATTGGAACCAGAGAATGTAAGTCAATTTTCTGTTGATCGACTGACTAATTGATAAATCGACTAATCGTTTCAACTGGAACAAAAATCACTAAAATGAAGTATACTTAAAAATGCAAAATGGACTACTTAATTCACAGAGTTTTTGATTGATGATTTACATGAACGTCCATGCGGTGCAACCGTTCTGACGACAGCTAAGAAGACCATGTATGCTGCTACCAGGGGAATAACCAAATGAACACACGTCATTAATAATGTATTTTTCACCTCTGATCTGTCTAAGACTAAATTAATTCATCTGTCTGTCTATCCATCGTCCATGCAAACAAGCTAGCTCGGCAGTCTGTAGCTGCATTGTGTGTGTTAGCGCATGACGTGTGGCTCCTCCCTGCATGGTGGCACTGCTGCACTCTAGGAGGGGCATCCGAGGACACGTTGCTGCAGCAGACGTTCTGGTTATGCCGAAGTTTCTGCTGCATCGCCCCTTCTATCCTCCCACTTCTTACTGTCTCCCTCCCAGTCTATCCCCTCCCCCTTCATGTGTCTCATTCCCTGCACTGAGTCGTTTCCCTCTTCCCCATAATACAAGACTTTCCCCACCATCACCCTCCACTGTATTCACTGAATTGCCATTCCATTGTTAACCCTATAATCCTTCCTGCTGTATGTGTCACAGGCAGCAAAACCCGGCTCCTGCTGACTAACGGGAGTCGGGGTACAGAGATATTACCCACCGCTGGTGAGGCAGTATTTCGGGCATTGCCAAGCCCCTCTCCATCTCTCTCATGCACAATGCAGAGCTGAGCTCAACTCTGTATGGGCATGTTACCAAGGTAACGGCTCGGAAATATTTTGTCCAAGTAGTGAACAAGGGGGTTGATGAGATGAAAGGAAAAAAAGGGGGTGAAGTAAAAGGACATGGAGGGGAAGAAAAGGAGGTCAAAATTAAAAAAAGACAAGAAAGAAACAAAAAAAAAAAATGAAGGCACTGGTTTAAAATTAATTTTGGGGTTAGCTGTTGCTTGACAAAGAGGAGGAGGACAGAAAATAGGCAGCAACCTTGTATCTGGATGTACTCCTCCCTTATCCTTATCCTTATCCTTATCCTTATCCTCACTCTCTCTCTCTCTCTCGTGCACACTCCATCGTTGAATCCATCGTTACGCCGTCTCGTGCTCTCCCCTACAGGAACACCCAGTCAGGACATTTTGTACTGCGCAGCATTGAACTTTTTTTTTTTTTTTTTTTTTATGTACCAAGGGCAAACGGAGAGATCTGGCCAGGGAGCAGTTGGCTTTCGGCAATCTAACATTTTTACCAATGAATCACTCAGTTAGTCACCGCCATGTCAAAATACGAGAATGTGAATAAATTAGTGAACAATAGGTGAACACAACATTACATCCTAATGAGCTTCTGGAAGGTATAGACGGAGATATAAAACACAGAAAACTGCAGTCTAACAGACGTTCCTCATGTTTTGCACTCCAAACTGCTGATTTGCAGCGGAACTAAAGTATAAAAATGATCTTGAATAATTAAACATGTTAGCCTCACTTTCCTGTTTTGGTGTAATTTTGTCACGGACTACGCATGACTTGGACCTGAAAGCAGCTCAGTCAGACCATATTGTACGTATAATTTTGACCCTGTGTTGATTGTAGGAAACACACAATGAATTAAAACTTGTGCACCAAATTCTTGGGGTTTTCTTCTTTTAAGGTTGTATCTTGTTCCATCATTCTGCCCCAGAAAAAGAACAGTTCAAAGACAATATTGCCATGACATTCATGTCAATGATGAGTGCATGTTCACAACTGTGAACTTCTGAACATTTACGTTACAGTCTCATTGAGACTGCAGAAGGTAACCATGGGAAGCGGTAATGTGTCTATTTTTCAGGATGAGATCAGACATGGAACTCACTGAGAACCCTCCTAGATTTTATTTTCCTGCATGGGACATAACCTCAGTTTGACATGGCTTAACCTGTGTGTGTTTGTGTACCAATATTTCACCATCTGTCACTTTTTTGATCCGTCATTTTGGAAAATTTGCCATTTGAAAAAAGCTTAATTAATATTTATCAAGACCCGATACCAACAATGTTTCAAACCCCACAAAACCCCCACAGGTCTGGATCTGTTATAGAGGGGCTGCTGTAACCCTGGGAACATGTTGGGTAACCGTCTAGACTGGCATGTAATGGTTAACCCACAGCTGATAGGGAAGACACGATGATCGTTACAGAATACAGAGAGAGACAGACAGACGGGTGGAAAGTCTGACACTCGGGTTACTTAATCTGAGTGTGTTGCACTGTTTTTTCATGTTACAGGGGATTAAGGGTGGAGAATAAACCAGACTTCAGTTAAAATGGGCCACCGATATTGCCTGGTTCAGATAACCCAGGGTGGGGGTGCACACAGCTGTGGATATTGTGCATTATGTGGAGGACAGATAGTACGACTGACTTGACTATGATGAGGAGGATTTAAAATAGTTATAGGCTGTTCAGTCCTTCGGTGTTTATCTTAAGTGGTGTGTTGGAAAATATCAATGGAAAAAGAGAAACTCAAGCATGCAGTGTATTCACGGCAAAATAAAGAGAAAATGTGAAGCTCACGTTGCATGAGACATGCCATAAAGCAGACAGACAAACAAAGCTGTCCTACCACGCCAGCACCATGTTTGCATGGGTGAAAGTGGTGATCGAAAATGTTGTCTTCAAAGGGCAGAGATGTAGTGATGGCAGAGCAGATACAGCTCATACAGAGTTGTTCTTTTTCATCTTAGTACCAGTGGTATGAAGGCAGGGAGGGGGGCAAACTGAGGCAGGCCTCAACCCAGACACGGCCAGATTAGGAGGAAGGCTCATGCCCGCAGCCCCCCTTATCAAGCTCACGTGTCCCGGAAACCCAGCAGGGCTCATTCTGACTATCTACCTGACGCTCAGCTCACTCTCCCACTGTGTCTGCGTGTGCGTGTGCGTGTGTGTGTGTGTGTGTGTGAGCGCGCGCATTGGAAAAGCAAAGTTAGAGCAGAGGAGACAGCCGACCACTTGCTCGAAATGTAATGATGTTATCAGACCGACACTCCTACATCTGCTTGTTTTTTGTAGCCTCTTGTTTTCTCCCTGTGGCACGTAGCTGGAAAACATACCCCTGACCCCCACCCTGTTCCTCATCTCACCTTAGTGCGTCCATTGATGACACAGTCCCCCAGCTGTCCACTGGCAGCGCTGTACATGACGGCCTCATCAATGTGAGCCATCAGCGCCCCAATGCTCTCGCACCCAGGCTCTCGTCCCTCAACCCACGCGATCTGGTCGCCCCGGATGCTCCGAGAGGGAATGCTCTTCTGGCTCACCAGCTGCCCGCCCCGAAATTTCCCATTGCGGTTTAGGACCTCCACCTCCTCTAGCACCCTGTGGCCCGCCTGAGGGCCCAGAAAGTTGTCCTTCACATAGATGCCGTAGTATTTCATGCAGGGGACGATGTACTGCTGGGCCATGCGCTCTGCTGACCAGATAGCCCCTGCAGAAGGCGGCGGGGTCGGGTTGCAGTTACTCTCGACGGGGGAGGTCTGGCCAGGTTTGGCAGGCGGGCCTGGGGAGGCCACGTTATGTCCGTTGTGCTGGTTAGTATGAGGGGCAGGAGGGGTGAAGGGAGATTGGGGAGTGACAAAGTGCACATGATTGCTAGTCGTTTGGTTGCTATGGGAACTGCTGCTGCAGCTGACTGTGACCACGAGCGGGGCGACTGCTCGGGCCACCCTGGAGGCCTCTGAGGATTTGTGAGCGACACTTCCGTCCAGCAACCTTCTCCGTTTAAAGTCTGAGTCTCCCAAAGCAAAACCCGGGTCCACGGAAGAACTCCCTAACCCCGGTGACCCTGCTACGAGGCCGTTGAGAGTTCCTGACGCTATGTCCCGGTTCTCCCCACCTCTCCGCTTCTGCTGTTGCACCTGCCTGGACTTCAGGTCACCATTGAACCTCCTTGTCACTAAAGGGCACTTCTCGTGAGGTGTCCGGTCCCCGTTCTCCCCCAGATAGGCTCTGCTGGTGAGGGGGCAGATGGGGCCGCCTGTAACCCCCTCTGCCCCCTTCATTTGTGCAGGGTGACCGTTTGGTGTGTGAGCCAGGGCGCCTTCCTGGCTCCCCTCCACGGTGGCTGACGGCGACACCACCCCGCCGTTGTAGAGAGGCACGCCGGTTTTGGAGTGCTTCGTCGGCGTAGCGATGGCAGGGAAGTCGGTCTGAGAGGCCAGACCCGCGAGTAACTCTGCGGCTGTTGGACTCCCGACCGGCGCCGCGCAGAAGCCGTTGAGCCCCATGTCCGCTCGGCGGTGGACGTCCTGCTGCTGCTGCTGCTGCTGCTGGCCGCTCGTCCGTCTCTCCTGCGGGGGCGAAACGGCGACGGGTCCGCGGGAAGCGCTTGGGTTTAAAAGGTCCGTGTGTCCCAAGCTCTCCATTTCATCTCGTCGTCTGCTGGATGCGCACGTAGCTCACGTCCCCGCTTCATCTTCCAGCTGAGCCGCCGCTTTCTCTGACGGAGAGGATCGTTGCCGCCGCCGCAAGTTTCATGTCCGAGTCCTCTTATTTCCACCCCGTTACTCTCAGTTGACGCGCTCACGCTGCGTGTGTGTTTGCGTCCGTCTTATACACATTCCGAGGCGGTGAAGTTGATCTGTGGAGTAAAATGATACACTTTAGGCTTATTAATAGCGCAGTGCAGACCACTGGTCCCGGGATCAGAAGGAAATACATCCACAGCATTTAGACAGTGCAACAGACGCCTTTTTACATATTTTAAAGAGGAGCAATAAAACAGTGCCGCGTCACAGGGCAACTGTAGTCTATATACATCTATACATCTATACACGCATCATGACATTTAGACAAGAAATAAGCGCCTTATCGGCTGCCTCATGTGTGGACGCTAATAATCGAATGTGATCATTAAAGAGACGGGAACACGCTGAGGAATGGAACAAAAACGGACTTCCACTCATTGGCTCGTCGCCCGAAAACAAGTAGCTGGTCACTCAACGCGGCATTTCTGCTTCTGCGATTAGAAAAATCACATTCTGCAGCCATATTCAAAGAGGGCAAACGATATCTGGTCTTTTGTCGGCTGATTAACCGACTCGGCGCCGCTGTGATCCCGGCCTCGCTCCTCGCACCGTTCACCACGAGACCAAACTCGTTCATTCAGCCTGAAACGCACGTTTCGGGGAGTGAAGGTGCGTTAAATGTGCAGCTGTAAACGGTGAACGAACAACAACAACAACAGAAAAAGCACAATGCCAGTGCGCCGCTCACCTACGGCAGCCGACAGTAACGCGAAGCCACAGCGAGCGTACGTGACGGGCTGCGTGTACGCATGTTGCTGCTTCCGGGATCGTCCTGCCCGCGCGCGCGCCTCCCGTCCAGTTTATGGTCGGTTATAAATAACGTGCAGGTGACGGCGGCCGTTAAAGTCACCCGGGGGGGACGGAGGGAGATGCACAAAGTACCCCCCCCCACACCACCACCACCACCACCCAGTCTCCAAAAAAAAAAAAAAGTGCTCTCGGCCGTGTCCCCACTTTCCGCCTGTCTGTCTGTCTCCCCCGCCTCCCGCAGACCACGTGACCTTGAGCCGCACCGAGAGAAGCCGCCCTATAACGTAACGTTAGAACCAACTAACTATTTAGAACCATTGCAGCTGATTTGTGTTACACATTCTGCAGTGTCACAGCCGTAGTGTTCAAGAAGCATTCCTGCTATTGGGGTTGGCTTATTTATTCGTTAAAAGTGCATACTATGTATTAGCATCAAAGTAGACTCCCAAAGGTAAAAGTAGAATATACTATATAATGTATACTATATCACTGGATAATAATCTGAGATGCATTACTGTGTAAAGCATCACTATAATGTTGCAGCTGGTAATGTCAACTACTTAATATACTATTTCCGGGTGATAATCTGAATGTATTAGTTGATTTATATTTTGTAATAATTTGAATCTGCAAAGCAACTAGTAGCTAATGTTCCAATACATGTAGTGGAGCATTATGTAAAAAAACATATTAGCTTCCAAAATGTAAATAGAGTAAATGTAATAAAGTAGCATCAAGCACCTCACTTAGTTACATTCCACTACTCTAAGTAAGATTTTGAATGCAAGACTTGTAGTATTTTTATCTCCACCCACAGATTATTTATGATTTTAACATCAGTTTAAATTAACATAAGTATTTATGTAATATAAAGGGCTCGCCTCCATGTCTCTGGAAAAGGACACTAAATGTAATATATACACATAATATAACATAATAAAAGCAACACCTGCTAAATATAACCATTGCAATGGAGCCCCTACAATAAATACTTATTTTTTCTAGTGGTGGAGGATGTTTTTAAATTCTTTGCTTCTATTAGAATTTCTTCTTCCTGTGTCAAATTTCTTACCTGTATTGTTCCTAAATTAACAAACAAATACATTAAATAAAATACACAGAGAGTCAGTACAAGTAAAGTTATGTTGCAACAGCAAGATAGAACATTTTGTGGAAAGTCGATTGGAAATTGACAAATCAAAATAATGGCCTAATACAGTCAGAGATATTAAAAGGATAGCCATCTTAATAGAAAAAGTTTAGTAAAATCTTTACCAGTTTCTATCATCTCACAATATGACATATTTCCCAATAGGATGAATGTATTGCAGGACAGTGACAGTCAGCTGTTGTATAGTTTGTAGCATTTAGATCAGCACTGGGAGTGAGTGAGGTTTGATGCGTCTGTTGCCGAACCCATGATGACTGACCTTCTCTGACCTCAGCACTACCTACCAACCCCAGGCTTGCTTATCTCTGCTTACATTAGGCATTATTGTCCACCTATATATTTGTGTAGAAGGAGGATGTGAGGTAATGTGCTGTTATAAAGCCAGGCCTGGGGTTAGGTGGATTAGTGCCTCACCCTGTGGGATTAGGGACACAGTGTATTGACTCAACACTGGCATGCCACATCCATCTGTTGCATACAGTGCAACCCTGTCTCAGCCTACACATGGAGCTGGAGAGCAGCCATGTGAAGTGCTGGGGGCCTGCAACACATCACCAGGTATGCATACAAGAATGCCATCTATGTAAGTGCACATACAAACACATACAATGGCACAAATACATTCATTTACTTTCTTGTCATGAGTTAGATATAGTACATAAGGATGGCTATGACTTTCCTCGCCGTACTCAAGTCTTGCGATGACTGTGAGGTTTCCAGGCAACCAGTGGAGACAACAGGAAGTCACTGCACTCGGTCAAGAAATAGAATTTTTACACCAGTTTTTGTAAAAGTTAATTATACGAGTTAAAACATGTTAATTAGTTAGCTGTAGAGGCGCTGCTAGGCAGAATGTCAGGCTAGCTGTTTCCCCCTAAGCCCAGTAGTTTGTGCTGAGCTAAACTAAAACACTTTGCAGTCGACGATCAAAATATAATTCTAGGTTTTATTGTACCATTGAGGATTGCATCTGTGTAGCTGAAAATATCATCTTTTGGTCAATAGTCTGGTCGAAACCAGATGATATAGGCTGTGTTCACAGCTGTAAACAGCAACTAACGTCATTTTGAACATTTGTTGACATGTAACATTTTGAATAATGGAATCTATTCCTTTGTAGTTTTTGCATACTGTAAATTCTTAATGACATGTGAATCTCATGATATGTCCGATCCCTTCTAAGTTAACTGTGTAAAGTAAAACTCTAAATTGGTAAAGAAATCTCACAGTAAGCTAATAATTATTCATCAGTCATGACAAAGCTGTCACACTGCAGAAATACTTGTCTATTTAATTGGGTTTGTGGTTTGCTGGTGGGCGCAAGATATAGGAACAGATATTTTTGGACAAATGTGAAGAATAACACATTGTTTGGCTTCAGAGAATAGGGACCTTGTTTGGGAAATGTTTCATCTATATGTTTCTGTTAGGCCTCTCAGTACATCTGCAGCGTGACTATAACAGGTAACCTTAACAAAGGCTGCAGTCACCATACGATTCTACCAGTGTGTAGATCAAAACTCATTTAATTGCCATTTTATTGTTAAAGGAGCTCATCAGAGACCATCACATCAAGGGTGTGTGGCGTGTGCTGTGTTTGTGTTGCTGATATGGAGATGTGATGCATTTTTATTGGTGTTGACATGGAAAAGCACGATGTGACTCTGAGGCAGCATTTCCTCCAGAACGCAGTTGTTCAAAGGTTGACCCTGATTAAGGAAAGGTAGCGTGCTTAAAAGGGATAAAGGAAATTATTACCATCGATGTTTGCCAGAAATGAGTTCATTTTCAAGTCACACAGCCTACAACAGTGAGCAAAGTTGACAGGAAACAACACAATCCATCCAAGTTTTGGCTACTGCCAGGCAACCAGAGCAGTTGGATATTATTGCAAGAATGATGATTCATTGTTTGGCTTTGAGTCTAGTAGATTATCTGTAAGTTTCCCATACTTGCCCAAGGTAGTGTATAAACAGTCCACAAAATATTAAATGTCTGGCATAGAGCTTAACGTTAAGTTGCTTACAGCAGACATAGGTGGTGATTTAACACACGCATACAGGGACGTGCATGTGCAAACTATTGGCCTGAGATGTAGCCTCAAACTACATGTCATCCACACAAGAGTTATGGTCTGAGAAAACAAGTGGCCTCTAAATAAATCAGGGTTCCAGGGAAGCTGAATCATAATTAAAGGAAGAAACAAACTTGGAAACACACACATTCACACACCTGGAACATTAAATAACCCTGACAGCTTCCCATCCTGTATCCTGTTGTGTTGGCACATTATGGTATTTCCCCTCAAAATAACCCCTCAATGCATAGGTTGTTTTAATGAAATATGACATAATGACATAAAAAACAAGATACCTGTGTGTCTTTTAAACATTTTTAAGTTTGTTTGAAATGTTGTATTTGTGCAGTTCACTGACTTGTTAAGTAGTAACGCCTCTCCTTTAATTAATGTCAGTAAATCATTTCTCTGCTGGCCAGTTGACAGTTGTGTCCAACACTTGTTTGTCCCTAAGACTGAAAAACAGTGTACTCTTCGCCAAGGTCAGTCTCCCAACACAGCTGGCTGGAATCCCCCAGACTGTGTAACACAGAGCAGTGCAGCTCTGCACGTATACACATCTCCTCCTCCTCCTCCTCCTCCTCCTCTCTCTCTCCCTCTTTTACTGTTGACGCCACAGAAGTCAAGCACAGAGGAGAACAAAGTGTCAACAGACAGTTGAGGCCTGTAAGCAGCAGACTTGCTTACTTTGTCTTTTGCTGCGCTGTCGGGTGTTGTTTTTTTTTAAAGGCCAATGTGGCTTGAAAACATTCAACAACTGTGGTCTAAATGTTAAATTATTATTGTAAACTAAATATGTTGATTCTCTGTATCATTGTCTTAAGTTGTATGTATGTATATTGTTTTACGGTTTAACACTGTAATCCTATGTGAACACCGAGATTACCAGGGTAGACATCATGACAGCGAAGACAGCAAGGGGCCGAACAAGTAGACACTGTTGGATGGAGTGTGTGTGTTGATTCAGGGTCTCCCCCCGGCCGTGTGCGCGCGTACGCGTGTGCATGTGTATATGTATATATTAAGCCCGCACCATTATAATGTATGGTAGCTTATACATTTGACACGTATGAGCAAGATTAAGAACAAAATCCCTGCTGCTGGATGTATAACAATGCAAATGACAAATATCATGCCAGTCAGATGAGCACTTTAATAAGCAGCAGCATTTAGGTGTCATGGACAATTAGTTTTATTAATAAGAAGATAAAAAGACAGATTTGCAAAACACAAAAAGGAAAGATGGGAATTTGATTTAAAAAAGCTCTTTTAATCCAGAATAATATCACCATGACCCCCTTTTTGATTGATCAAAATTATCAGAAGTGGAACTAAAACTGAGAGCAAACTGGAAATAAAGTGAGTGAGTGAGGACAGTGACACGGGTTTGAAAGTGAGGTGGTAAGGCAGGGAAATTAAAGGATCAACTGTGCCGCTAGCCTTCCTTAAAATAGCTCACAGAGATACAGAGGAAATGTTCTGTGTGCAGTAAAAATGCGTAAATGTCCATACTGGACTTTATTATAGCATCAAAAGCAATCATGAAATACAATTGCACTATGGGACAGCGGGTAAGAAAATGTTCATTAGTATCAGCACAATCTTATTGAAGGATCGGTACGACAGGTAAAGCCCCAAGGGACACAGATTTACAATGTGATGGTTTCCATTTGTAGTGTTTGTAACCTCTAAGATGTGATTCCAACATCTGTTTGCATGTGCATTATGCTAACATCTGTTTATTAATCAATTATATTATAAAATATATGGCTATTTTAATGGTGACATTCAAATCATTGTGTCTAAACACTTTGAACAAAGTCAAGTTATAGGTTTCTGCAATGTTTTTTCTTTTTGGATGCATGTAGATGCACTCCCCATGGACACACAAGAATAACAAGCATGTGTTTAAGATAAACACACTGTTTGAAAGTCTGTTTCGGACACAGACACACACACACACACACAGAACCTGTGTGGGTTTCATCACCACTACTGTATATGATAAAAACATATACTTTAAAAGATTATTAAAAAGCACACAAATCAGCATTTTCTCAGCAAAGCATTTTTTTTTTAAAGTTGGAGGAATAAACACACCTTTGAAAAAGGTGGATGATCCTTGCAGATATTGCTATTAAACACTTTTCAGTGAAAAACTTTAAAAAATCTGATAATTTGTTTATGTGTCACGTGTCAGAATTTGAAGAAGTAACTAACATATTTGCCTATATGGAAGAGCTCTGCATATATTTTGCATTACATGTCCATCCTCTAGAATATATGCACAATATAATGACTGTTACATCACCTGTTATTCATGCGTTTGCATACATGCGTGGAACGCAGGTGTAATAATTCTACATTAGCACATATAGTTTTACAAAGATAAATAAAAGAATACGAGTGTGCATCACTGAAGGTAAGTCTCCTTTTAAAAAGGTATCTGCTATTGTTGCATTTAGCAAATGTCATAGAAAGACAACCAGACTGTTATGAACTGGATGACTGTAATCACGATGTGTAAGCGTGTGCGTGTGTGCGTATGTGTGTGTGTGTATACAAACATCAGTCTCCTATTGTGTTGAGGACAGTAGCGTGAGAGCGAGCAGAGGGTCAGCGGCGCATCACATCAAAGATTTGGCTGTCTGTAAAAGACCCCACTGTCAAAACACACACACACACAAACACAAATACAAACTCCCACTCCATGCTGCTCACACTAAACAATCAGGTAAGACAGGCGTGGTCTTTCTGGGTCCCAGCGGGCCGAAAAAAACAAAAGACCCTCAGGAAGAGGCCGTCCACTCATCCTCACTGAGGACGCAGATCTCTCCTGCATAAACACACACACACACACACACCACCCACGCAGGTTCACTGGGTATGCAGACAGGGTTATACAGTATCAGCAAGTGTGTGTATTTCTTATGTAAAGATTAGAGGAGGATAATAGCTGTGAGTGTGTGTGTGTTTAAAACCTCAGTTTTCTAGTTTATGTTCATGCTGATGTTGACTAAAGCATCTTCTTTTGTATCCAACCTTCCTGACTAACTTGCCATTATTATCTGTCAAGTATCCAGTAACAAAAATCTGGTTTTACAGCCACAGCTGGATCTCTCTGAAGTTTAAAGACTTTACAAAATTCTGTGATTAAAATTAAGTTTTGTATTATCTGAGTCGGGCAGGAATGAACAAAGACCATTTAATTAATCTAATTTTATTTGTGGGTAAATGCCATACACACAGGAAGGATCCAAGTCTCTCAATCTCTCTGTTCTCCAGTAGTTTTCCAAATTTGTCCAAAAACTCCCTAAGGAAAATGTGTAAAAGAAACATAAAAGAAAAGAAAATCAGCTTAAAGATGAAAATCATATTTACATGTGCTCCATTTTACATTGATGATAATTTCATTATTTATTTTGCTTAATTTTATTTTTCAAACCTTGCCAATCCCTCTTTTGCCTCCGTGTTTTCTCCGAGTATATGTTTTAGTTGAAATCATTTTCTCTCTTTCCTGTACTGTTTGAAAATTGCAATAAATAAACAAACTGTGATCAAGTTCTTTCCTTGTACTGTGGCGCCCTCGTGTGGCGCAAATGTGTATTACATGTAATTTTACTGCCTAAGTTATTAGGAAATATAGACATATATACATACATATAAGCAAATATACAATGCAAAAAACGAAAAGAAAAATAACGGCAGTTAAAAAGAATCTAAATTAGACTACCGTGTGCTCCTTTTCCGCTGTGTTCATTCCTCGTTAGTCGCATGATGGCGCTGTATTAATCCTACTTACCTTGTCACGGCATCGTGCGCGACGGACGGGGACTCTTCCGGTTTAGTCGTCGGCTAGGTGAGAGTTCACAGGGCATGCGGAGGTCGTGTTGTGCTCTAGCTGGTGTTTTACGGTAGCTGGGGGGGGGGGACTAGTGATGTGATGGCTTTCCTGACTCTGTTCGTGCGGAGGCAGCTGCCGCCGGCCTTGTCCCACTTCGCCCGGACGGTGACGCTGCTTCGGCCTCCCCGCGCCGGAGCTCCGCTGAGGAGGCTGCACGGCTCGTCGCGGCTGCGGGTCGCGGAGAAGGGACCGTGGGGGAAGAGCCGGGGGCCGGAGCAGTACCAGCTCACGGAACTCGACAAGGCGGACGCTTTGGTAGGTTCAGTCCGGGAGGGAGGTGCTGCCCAACGGAGGGTGCGAGCTCTATAGTCGTGGTTTTGTTTAACCAGCCTGTGAAATGTCGCCGCTGCTCCTAAATTGTTTTTCTTCTGTCACTTTCTGCAGATGCTGAGAAAGTCCCACGAGACAGGTAACCTGGCTAAATGCATGCTGGGAAAGAAACCTTTCGTCTCGATTAAACCCTCAGTCTCCTACAACAAACGCTGATATTTGTAGCTGAGAAGAATCTATCAGATGTTCCACCGTTTGACGGCAGCAGCTGCCTGCTTTCATTGTCATCATTTGGCTGCAGCCAGAGGTTGAGTTACAATGACAAGTGCAATAGGGTTGAAATCAATGTCACAATGTGAAGCTGCAGATTTCTTTTTGTTGTTAAACGTCCACTGTTCTGCCTTGTACTACTACTACTAGTGTACTACTACTAGTGTACTACTACTACTACTACTACTACTACTACTACACCACCAACGTTTCCAAGTTCTGTCTGCCAGCATGTTCAGGGCAGCTGCCCCATTTCAAACCCTCAGCTAACTTTGATTGGATGCTTGACACCTGAGGCTGTTTCTAATTGGTGTGGCATCCTGCGGGTGTTGCTGTAAACGCAGCCTTATTGGATGTGTGTACACACCACTGCATACTAACGTGTGCACTTCCTGCTGTTCTATTTGCCGTAATATACTGATTCTGCGCTTTTTCTCACAGACATCTTTGTGTGAAATTAATTTGGTCACTTTTCCAGTGTGAACACAGTATTTACTCCAAAGCTGCCTAGAAATGTTTTGTAGTATGAAAGTGGGACACAGCTTCTGATCTAGATATGCTTATTGATTAGCTTTTTTTTTTTTTTTTACAAGTTTCCACGCTTGTCTAACATTGCTTGTACATGAAAGCTGTGGTGGACAGTAATTGTATTATTGTGAACGGTGTGAGTGTTTGTGGTCAGCTGTTTATTTCTGGCTTTGACGGGTTTTGCAGGATTCCTCTCGTGGTTCAGGAACGGTCTGCTGGCGACTGGTATCGGAGTCATCGCATTTGTCCAGAGTGAAGTGGGACGAGAAGCAGGATATGGTACAAGGCAACGCTCACACACACACACTTACGTAGCGTGGAGCTGCAATGACACACAGTAGCTTGTTATTGACGTTAAGTAACAAAGGGTTGCTGTAGTCCTAAATTCTTTTAAGCTAGTGGATTTAAATATTTTAAAAAAGGATGTAGATGCTTATGAAAATCAGTGAATGTCTATTTCTCTTTAAACTAGTCTCTAAATGTGTCAAGCTGCTTCTGCTCTTTTTGTTCTGAAATCACCTTCTAAGATCTTTGCAACAGATTTTATTTTTGGTTTAACAAGGTTAAACCAAAAATAAAATGGTTTAACATGAATAAATTTGCCAGGATATGCGAATAAAATGATATGATATGATATGCAGTTGTAACCGGTGTCCAGTGTTGGGTGTTACATTTTTCATTAAATCGTTAAATCGTTATAGAGTTAGATGCACATTAATGTGTGAAAAACAAAATGTAGCAGCCATGGTGCTAAATTAAGTCATGCGGTTAACATAATCTATGTCAGAATAAAAGCCTGTTTCTCTATTTCTTACATCTCTTGATCGTGGGTGCACCGGTGGAGATGAGGGCTCGTTTGCTTGTGTTCTATTTGACTCACTCTGTAGACTAGGAAATACTCAGTTTTATCTCTTACTTTCACTCAAATAAGACGATATGTAGACCCAGTCTGCCTTCCGTCCCAGATTTAATTACAGTGAGCTCTGAAAAAATGAAATGGATGCTTACAGTAATACCATGTCAATCTGTTTTTCCTCAGCCTTCTTCATCCTGGGAGGCGTGTGTGTGTCGTTTGGCGGCGCCTCGTATATTGGCAGCCTTTTTGCCTTTCGGAGGATGATGCTGCTGTCTGTGCCAGCGCTGCTGCTCCAAGGCGCCGTGGTGGGCAGCATCGCCCTCTTCTGGCTGTGCGCGGTGTCTCTCTACATCGGCCGCCTGGAGGTGGAGATCATCCACGAGGACGAGGAGGGAGAGGATGAGGAAGAGTGCCGGGAGTGCCGCGAGAGGCGTGAACACCGGGATTATCGGGGCAGACATCGTGACAGTGAGGACAATGACAGCAAGGGGCCGAACAAGTAGACAATGATGGATGGATGGTGTGTATGTGTGTGTGTGTGTGTTGATTCAGGGTTCCCGTGTGTGTGTGTGTGTGTGTGTGTGTGTGTGTGTGTGTGTGTGTGTGAGATGATGTAAAGATTATTGTTAATGTGAAGAAAGACTTTTAGACCTTTTGGAAAACGTTGGTCAGATTGTGAAATGTTGGTAGGTTGCCTACATTCACTTCTTGTGAATAAAACGTTTCTGTGTGTAAGATTTATCATTACCAGATATTTTCACAGCTGCTTCACTTAGATTATCAGTTGTATTGGTTTTTAATTACTATTATTGACATTGTCACATTCACAACCACACAGAGAACATCATATATTTGTTCAATTTTACTTTTCACTGCACTGTATGCAATCGTTTTTGTCAGCCAACTGTTGTTGGATGCGCTTTGTCTTATCTTGTTCACAATTAACTGTGAAAGACTACTTGAACTTAAAGTCTTGAAATAAAACAAGCTGGTTGTGATATGCTGTGAGATCTAGACCGTATCGACACACTATGTTCCAGGTCTGTCTTTTTCTTTAATTGCAAATCAATGAGGGCTTGTCAATATATTTTTACAGAGGTTTAAGTTACCCTGTGAAGTATGAGTTTTGTTTTGTTTTGTAAGGACAATAGCACTTTTGTGAGGTTTTGTCATCAACCCTAGACTTTTGGAAACAAAGTATTTCTCACATCTTTTTCTGTGGTTATATATTTTGCTTGGTATTGTTGATACACATGTACAGTATCTAAATGTAACCAACTATTTGACCTTTTGAGAGAATTTCAAACCATCTGGTCATTACTGTAATTGCTGTCTTAATGGATGTAAAGAATAGTTGATGGTACGGAAAGGTTGATAGCGAGTGTGTGCAAAAGGGGTTTCACTATTGTTTACTTTTGTGTGCGCACCGCTTTCAGCGCCACCTACTGTGCACACAGTAATAAAGCGAGAAGAAATCTGCCCAAACTTCAGTGTGGGCTTTGTTTTATTTTTCACAGTTAAATAGACAAGTGAATCACGATTCATGACCCCTCCAAGAGGTCAACAGATAAAACTGAGGGTTATTTTGCACAATGTAATATTCATATTTATATAACCTTTCTGTAATATATATATATATAATCAATGTATATAGTACATACATAAATGCACAGAAAGGCACCCTCTAATTAACCAGTTAGGGGTTAATTAGGGGGTTAATTAACTGGTTAATCCGGCCATGATCCCACGCCCTTATACCCCTCTCTGAAAATTTTGAGCAGACAGCAAGAGAAGGTCGTCTAAAAAATAGTGGAATTAGCCACTGAAATACCGTGTACATTTTAAATGAAGGACTGTCACCTCTTCCCAAGTTTGATGAAACTGATACATTCCCAGAAGTACAGAGGACGCAACCTCAGTGTCCTCACTATTAGCTGGGGCCCTGGTGGGGACACAACGCACGCTCCATAATTAAATACCTCCACCCACACACACACACACACATCTTCAATCGCAGCCAATCCTTAACACAGACACAGACCTCTACCTGTAACCTAATGCCTCATAAGAAGTTGTCATATTCTTTGGATTATGCAAACAAGGCCCACTTTAATGTGCAAGTGCTGTAGTAACGCTCTCTACAGTAGGAGTCAAAAGACGTACAAACTGTCCACACACACATGCTGTACATGCAAAATTTTTATAATGAGCTGCTCATCTGCGATGTGTATGTGTGAATATATGAACTGAACTGAGCAGCATGTGGTTGTGTGTGTGTGTGTTGTGGGGCTTTGTCTGTGATCACTATCACTGACTGGGTTAGGGCGAAGGTCTGTGATATCTCCCGGCCATCGACACACAGTGATGCTGTTGAGACTCACCTCAGAGTCACCCTCTCTTCCTCTCCTCTTCTCCTCCTTTTGCTCTCGCTCTCGCTCCCCTCTCCTCCCACCTCCCCTCCGCTGATTCCCAGGGCGTTTCGGTGCAGTTGTGTTTCACATGCAGGGTGTGTCTAGATGGCTGCTGCAGTGTGACCAGCAGCCCACCTCCTCCCCTCGGGCCCCTCTCCTCCCTCCTCTACGCTCTCCCTCAGATCCTCTTCTATCCTTTCGCCCTCCAATGCTTTCTTTCTGGCCTCCTCCTCACGTTCGCTTCTCCCCACCTCCCTCCTCTCCCCTCCTCAGCGGCTGCATCTGACTGCACAGGTCTGTTTGGCATGCAGGAGGCTCCTGAGGCCTGGCGCGTCTAAAGGGCAGGGCGCCCAGAGGCAGGAGACGCGCCCTCACTGACAAACACCATCTACCCCAGACCCCGAGCAGCTATGGAAACCACAACACCAGCCGCAGCTCCACAAGTCCAGGTCTGGCCTCACACAACTCCAGACCTGAGCTGCACATCTGCACTCTCAGCCCTGAAAGCAGGAGCCATAACCTCTGCTTATTTTGCTCATCTGCTCTCAGGTGTTAAATGCCATGCACATGGATCAAGGGATCTTCCTGGAGAAGTGCATTATGTATGGATTGGCCTTCTCCTGGCTGAGAGGAGAAAGGAGATTGTTTGGAAACAGCGACAAAGATGGAAATAGTAGCGGTAGCGGAGGAGGGATGGCGGGAAGAGAGAGCTGTGGTGTTGTAGTAAGCCCATGTCAGGTGGAAGCTGTCTGGGTGTCTCCCTCCATCCCTCACTCTATTATTCCTACCCATATTTTCACTCTTTCAAATGCATTTACATGTGCTAAGGTATTTCCCCCGGGAGCGCGACTCCAATTCAGGGAGTAAGATAAGCCATCAAAGTCAGTGACAGAGAGGGCATATGGGTGACTCAATGACAGGCTGAGTAGAAGACAGTCAGGAGAGCTGCCGTGACTTGTGCACACACACACACACACACATATATGCACAATGATTTCAACTGTACACAGCCGCGCCTTCACTTTTGCTATATAAAGACTGTAGTCCACAGAAAAGAAGATATAAAGACGAAACCAGAGGTTATTGTGCAGCACACACACACACACCCACTTATACAGTACATATGCTTTTGCACGTACAATGGCATTTTCTCCCCAACAACTGCTCTTGTTTAGTATGCGCTTCCTTTGGTCTTGAGGAGGAATGATCCTCACTCTAATGAACTAGGGCCTGCCACTTGAATGTAAAACAGGATTTAACCCGTCTTCAATGTCAGAGCCCCTCCCTGGGGCTGCTTCAGACAACACACACACTCGCAAATTCATGGAGATGCACATGCACGGACACACAAGCAAACCACCAATGTACACACACATACACGGTGACGCACGCCCGCATATAGTCTGTCATAAGTGAGACACGCCGTATACTCTCTGTGCTATTGTGCCCATTTCAGACGTGTTCATGGCAAAGCCTTTGAATCCAACACACTCGAGCCTCGACGTCCTGCTTCACGCCACGGTCGCGCTCACCTGTGCCACAATTTACCCTTTTGTTTTTTTTTGTTTTTTTATTAACGATCAATATTGTGTTTTTGCATGATCGCCCACATGCTTTGTTGATGACTTGCAGTGACACAGACATCTTTTATATTTCTTCTCCCACAGATTTGTCCCCCGTGTTTGTTACTCTCGGCTGTGTGCTGTTTGACTTCATGTTAGTCTCACACATGTGGTGAAAGGCTGTACACAAATGTCTGCTACATGCCTGATATGTTGATGTTTTGTGAAGGAGATGGATGTTAGTAACTGCTATGAAGGCTAACAAATCTAACGTATGCAAATGTGGTGCAGAACAAACTTGTTCACCTTAAAATATGTGTCCCAAATGATCTGTCCGAATCGCATACGAAACCTTAATTAACTAATGTAAGGCATAAATTGTAATATTGCAATTTCAGGTATCTTAATTGCTGATGTTTTTTTTTTGTGCCTCGCATACGCAGGAAAGAAACAACAAAGCCTTGAGTTGTGCTCCTCTACTGGAATATTTTATTGTTACCGTCATCTGTATCACTGTTTCTTTTTACATTTGTTCATTTTATGTGATGAGTGGGTGGTTGTATTCACAAAGATGGGAGGATAACGTTAGCGTCACAGTGATGGGCAAGGGGTTATCTTTTTAATTTGACCCAAAAAAACAAAAAAAAAAAATAGAAACATCCACACTCCTACAAGCGAGCGCACACGCACACAGTCACACGCACTCATTATACCATTAAACACCCGGGAATATGTGCGCTCACACACATTTGTATGCGACAGCTACAGTATGGGTGTGTAGTGCACATTGGGTCTGAACAATTAGAAATGTTTTTTTTTCTTCTTTTTTTTTTCCTCTGTTAGACATCAGAACATCAGAGGTTTCCACAGAAACTGATCAACCAGTTGACCATAATCTCAACCTGGAAGCAAAACAAACATACATACAAAGTCTGGAGTCATGGCTTTCAACAGATTATATAGATTTAGGTGTGTTTTCATCACACAATAGATCAATTTGAAGGACTTTAAGTGCTAGAGAATGATCTGACATTTATTTCTGAGTGTTTATATCACTGATTATTATTGTTAAAGTGTTTTTTAAAATGCGCTTGGCTGTATTTATCCCAGCATTTTTGTCAAAAAGGGTCACATGGTTTAAATGTTAAACATCACATTTTGGAATGCAGATCCTCAATAGTTTGAGGTTCTTTTAGACAACCACCGACTTGTTTGTGAGTCACTTCAGTTGAAATGGGAGATAAATTATTCTGAGCACTCATTTCTTTTTCGTTTTCACATAAAAAGTGTTTTGTGTTGTTTTTCAGTCCTGAGAGGACACACAAATTTAAAGTGTTTTATTTTTTCCACCTTTTAATTTTAAAGTTTTATTTCCAGTTGACTAAATTGAACTGAAACCAATATCAGAATAATTCTAGTTATTTTAATTGACCTATAATGGTCACCTTTTAATGACCGCATGGGGTCTGTTTATTTATCAGCCTTTTTAAACGACCATTTATCCCCTCTACTACACTGTGGTCAGGCTATGATATGAGTGACCCCTCTTGCATTGTTTTCTGTTTTAACAGAATCACACAGCGAGTGTTAAGTGATGAAGTGTTTTGAGTTCACACCAGAACAAATTTCTGTAAGTGCTCAGAAAAACACAGAGGTTTAAATTATAATAAACACTTCTGTCCAGCACCATTTCACTTCCTAAAAACATTTTTTGAGAATAATAATAAAAAAAGATATTTGGATGATATTGTACATCCAATAAAACAATGTTAATTTGTCTTTTTAGACATATTTTTCACACTTTTCCTTCATCTGTTTTATCTGGTGAAAAATAAATTGGAAATCAATACAAACAAGAATATGGCTTTCATACACAAACACAACCGCAGCGTCATACAGAATATACTATAATTAATTCTCAGTTAAACAAATGACCTTCCTATATATAATCAAACGACAGAAGTAGCGTCCTGCCTGCATTGCATTTTCTTCCCTTATACATAATGGAATGTCTGGGACGACATTATTCATATTTTTGTCCCAACAGTGTGCTTTAAGTATGGCTGACTGATGAATACTTGGATTTTTATTATTATTATTTTGAATCTCAATACAAAAACACCAGAGGGCTGTCTCCATCTATTTTAAGAGAAACCCTATAATCAACTTCTCTCACCTGGATCTCAGTGAAAGAGATGATTTGTATAATACTGCAATAATAAAAATGTATATTCCAAAGTCACTTTCATTCCTACAGACAAGAGTCCATCTCTTTCTACTGGCTTTAGGGTTAATTGGGTTAATTGGCGTGACAGTGAGGATGATGTGAGCTGAGGGTCTTTATGGTTTTGTCTCTATATACAATATGGCTTCTCTGAGTGGAAGAGACACAGAAATCAACACAGTCATCTAGAGAAAGACAGAGCAGAGTTCATTATTGTTGTAGAGACGGAAAGTCTTGAGGGACAACCAGTCAAAAGTTTCCATATCCCGTTTTCTCTGAGAGTCACTGTCACTTGTCCACAGTAGGCCGACACAATAATTCCCCATGGCAGCGACTTGTCACATATTTTAGATCACAGTTATTCAACTCATTGTCCAATTAGTATCGTCCTTAGAGGCTTAATGTCCTGCCACTTCTGTCTCTCCTGCCCTTTTCAATGGCTCTCTTTCTGGTCTGTCACTCCGCTCCATCCTTCATTTTTATCTTCTCCTCTCACCTCCTCCCCTCAGTCCTCCTCGGAGCCTGCTGCCCCCCTCAGTCCGTTCATACAGAAGGGCAGGCCGGAGGAGAATGGGCTGTCAGACGGGGAGAAACCACTGAAGGGTGGCAAGCCGGCCAACCGCTGTAGGTGTGGGAAAAAGGCTGGCGGGGGTCCCTTGTGGTGGTCCGAGCGTAGCTGCAGGCCATCGCTGTGTCCCGCGCTGTGGTGGTGGGAGGGGGGCAGCTCGGGTGGAGCATAGCGGATAGTGCTGGGAGCGTAGAGGCTCTGAGGGCCCTGCGGGCCGAGGGCAAGGGGATGGAAGAGGACCCGCCCCGCTGCGCCGCCTGCAGCCAGTCTCTGGAGCAGCTCAAAGTCAGGGCCGCCACCTGCACCACCACTGCTCCGACTGACCGACACAGCCCTCTCATCACGGGGCAGCGGGGAGGACACGGACATGGCGGGAGACAAAGCTGGGGAAGGGGGAGTGAACAACCCTTTTGGGGGGGCGTCACTGCTGGATGAAGAGTCGGGGATCGGGGTGGTGGGGCTATCGCCGTTAAGGCTGCCGGAGGGCGTGTGTGTGTGTGACGGTTGGGGCTGGGTGGTTTGCGTGTGTGACCCCCAGCGCCCCCCAGTGGTTAGGGCTTCGTGTTCAGTCTTGATGCTGGGGCTGCCAGGCAGGGGAGACGTGGTCACTACGCTCTTCAGCTGCTGGATCACAGCCCGGCCGTTGTGCACCCTGCCGCCCCTCTCCCCTCTGGTCGGGGTGTCTCCCCCCCTACTCTGTTTACCTCCTCCCCGGCCGTCTTCCTGTTTCAATCTGTCACTGTCCCCCCCCTGGTCCCACTCTGTCTCTTCTTCCTCCTCCCCCTCGCTTTCGCTTGCCAGGTCAGAGGACGCCGATACACTCTCCTCAGCGTGACGGAGCTCCTCCAGTCTGCGACGGCTTTCGGGAGGGGCGCCCTCGGGGTCGGACCTCAGCAGGCGCTTCCTCCTGTCCTCTGATTGGATGGCAGCGGCGGTGAATTTGTCTCTGCCTTTAGTGTCGGGGTCACTCTTCCCCACTGAGCTCTTCACTGGCTGCGAGCCTGAGGAGGAAGGGGGATTTTTATGATAAGAAGAGGTACAGGCAGGTTTTCCTGTGCATCACTGGGCATCATAGAAAGGCAGTAATGTGTGTGTAGCGTCCTACCTCGGGCCTGTGGGGAGCCGTCGGTGGGGGACGAGCTAACTCGAAGTCGCTCTGCTCTTATATTCTCTGGTAGCTGCAGCAGATCCAGGGGAGTGTCTGGAAATTCTGTTCGACTGGATGGATGGATGTGAAAAAGGAAAAAGGAGAAAGGTGGACATACACACAAACGATCATCTACCACTTAAAACCACTTACAGTTAAAAAAAAAAACAATCACTAGTGCCGTGTTGATTTGAGTGAATACTTAGAGACGGAAACAACATATAATCAGCCTAATAACAACCTCCAAT
This sequence comes from Gadopsis marmoratus, assembly GCA_036023855.1. Taxonomy (NCBI): domain Eukaryota; kingdom Metazoa; phylum Chordata; class Actinopteri; order Centrarchiformes; family Percichthyidae; genus Gadopsis; species Gadopsis marmoratus. The sequence goes on along the minus strand of JAVQJF010029477.1, from coordinate 5,951 downwards.
AGCCAAACGGCCTCACACCCTTCTAACCTCCACCTAACACACACCCAAACAAAAGCCGTTATCGCACATACACGAGCACTGACACGCAAACAGACATATAGGCAGACCCCGCCCTTCAAGACACACACACACACACACACACTCTATGCTCCACTCAGCAGCCCACCTATACACAGTTAAGCTCAGACAAGGAGGAGGCTGTTGGAGAAGTTAATGAGCTCTTGTAATTACAGCACTAATTAACTAAAACACCATTCAGACCCAAAATTCTGACATCCATTTGTTGTAATTATATAGCTTCAGTCCAATTAGCATTGAAATTCAGCCTACTCCTCTTGTTTTTGTCTGACTGCTCTGCCGCTGTGCTCGCATTTTTGTTATACTCTGTGTTTGTGCACGTGTGTGTGTGTGTGTGTGTGTGTGTACAATGTGTGCATGTATCTTACGAGTATATTTATATGAGTGTCTGGCTAAATACGCATGTGTGCATGCAAGAGGGAAATACGGGAAAAGCATATTTTGACAAGGTTACTGCAGTTACTACAGTCTGTGTAGTAAATAAATAAAGCCTTAAACTATAGTGATACTGCATTTAAAGGGTAATTTAACCCACAGCACAGCTTCAAAACCTTCTTATCAGATCATGTCTGCCAATTCAGAGTAATGACATTAAATAGTGAGTAAGAAATTGTATTGATGTTATCAGACAGCTGCAAAAAAATGACTTTTACTCAAGTTTGATAAGACATTTTAAACTCTTTTTAAAGGGTACAAATTTGATCACAAAATTATAAGACTGTTTTGTATTGGTCACTATAATATAATACAGTCAGCAATTAAATAAAAGGGGATTCACTAACTATATCTGTGTTTAGGGCAAAACAATCTAACATGTATCTAAATCTATAAAACAATAGATGACTTAAGATAACTTTTGTCATCTTATAATTTCAAATAAAAGTTTAGTTATCTTCAATATTTATATAAAAATGTAAAATAACTACTAGCTTTAATATGCACTGGTAATGTGCTTTGCTTTGATGTCACTCTTTTTAAAGTATCCTCATCACTTTTCTCCTAATTTGGAGGGAGTGACTCTTCCAATAATCCCTCTGCATTTCATCATCTATCCCTTCAAAGGATCTTTGTACACAGATTGGTGCCTGTATATATAAACTCAGTTCACATCAGCGGTCTCGGAGTAAAAAAAGCGTGGGTCTGCCGTGGTTGTACTGACCTCAGGACGTAGTTGACCCAGATGACGTTGCGTTCGTGGGGAGCTTTGTGGTTGATAGAGACAGTGGCAGAGGACTGGATCCACAGGTAGCCTCCTCTCCTCTGGAGCCAACGGTAGTAACCGGTCACCACCTGGCCTTTTCTCAGCACTGGGAGGGGACGGGTGGAAGGTGGAAAGAAAAGATGTATAACAGGATACAGGAGAGGAGAGGAGAGGAGGGAAGGACAGAAGAGAAGTCTGTTTTTGGTTTGGCAGTACATGATGATGGCAGCAGAGGGCGCCTATCATAACAGAACAGAATGAGATTTCAACAGGCTCTCCTGGTTTCAAGCCCCACAAGTTCAGATACTGTGTAGAATAAGGGGGGTGGGGATAGATTTCATATTCTACACATGCAAATAGCTGTGACTCACAGTCCTCATGGCTCTGCCGGAGGTTTTCCAGGTCTTCTACATAGATGAAGTGATAACAGGTATGTCCCACCACCTCTGCTGGGGTCAGATCCATATACTCTGAGATCCTGTACAGTGATCAGTGCAGCAAAAAAAAAGAATTTCAAAAAACACACATTCATCTACTAGGCAGGAGCAGATGTGTCTTCTAAAGCCACCAACTGGCAGGGTACTCATGAAAAAACATGAAGGTGGGAGACATATTTCAAAAAGAAATATATGCAGACACTCAATGTCTGCTAAACTTCAAAACGCAGACAAAACCCTTACCTGTTCTCACAATATGTCACCTGCAGGTCCATGTTCACTCGGAAGACAAACATTTGGCTCTCCATGCGGACTTCATTCAGCGAGGAAGGCGGGAGTGTGTGCGCCAGTGCAACCAAACCCATCGGTCGACGCACGGAGCGCGTGGAGCCCGGCACAAGTGCGGGGCGGCAGCGGATTCGTCCTGTCACGTGGATTACCTGACAGACAGGAGACGACAGTGTGTATTCCTTCCACGCAAGGTCTTTCTTTATTTTTTAAGGTCAATCAAGGAAAAAAACAAAATAAACAGTAACAACTGGAGGAACTCACACTATATATATTGAAAATAACATTCATCAACATACATTTAAAATAAACACAATAGTGAGTCAGATAAGATAAAGGATGCAGCAGCACTGGTATTACAGCGGTGAGTGCAGTAAACTGTTATGTGCAGCGGTCCGGCGTGAAATAAGGTCACAGGCATAAAACTCACTGAAAACGACCGACTTGACAGTGCTATGAAACACTGGCCGTGCAACACTAAATGGCATGGGTCTGCTTGTTATTTTACCACCCCAAGAACAAGCAGGTAAATACAAAAAGTGTACATGATACAAGGTATGTTTTCAAATTACAATATGTTATTTGGACATTTGTACCTTGTATCCAGAAGACTTGACGTGCAGGCCTCTTTTGGTGAGCGTCGACTTCATGCGGATGAAGAATCCGCGATCGGGAGGATCGTCAGCGGGAGAATGAGGGCTAGACGGAGCTGTTGAGGATGAGAGAAGAGGATGTAAACCACAAATATCCCCCCTACTGGATTTGTCATAAATTCAATTATTTTTTACTTTGTTTTTGTTCTTTTGATGATGCAAGTTGAATTCAGTGAATGCAACGAAAGTAATCTTCTTATTTTTTATATTTCTTTGGGTTTTCTCTCTATAAAACGACAGTACAATCAATACCAGGTTCAGGGGTACCAGCAAGGGAGGAGGTGGACGCGGAGCTGGAAGCGCTCTCAGGGGTCGTGAGGCAGCCGGCCTCTGCCCGCAGATGCGGCCTGATTCCCAGCCGCTCGGCCATCTCGACGTGGTCCGCTGGGTGGATGTAGTCAAACACACTGCTGCCGGTCAGCTCCACCTGAAGAGAAACGCGCCACCACTGGTCAAAAGCAGAAGCTTAGAGCACAAATACCTTCACATGGCACACACACACACAGGAAAAATCAATACACATTATGACAGGAAAATGAAAGCAGTGCTCTGGGTTACAACTCAACAAGGAGTGTTGACTTGTAAGACATCCCCCCCCCCACACACACACACACTTAAACATTTAAGTCCAGTCTCAGAGGACCAAGTGACTACAGTATTACACAAATAAAACCAGGGGAGATAAAAATCAATTGTATTTGCTGATTAAAAACAGGTGAACTCCAAGTATCTCCAAAGGTCACATTACTATTCTTCTTACCCCTCCCTGCTCTTTCATTCAGTTACACTCAATCCCAGCAGGCATAAAGAGCAACGCAACAGCTCATACCGCTCTATATGATCCTATCATCATAATGCATCATAGTCGCATCCCTAATCATTTAAAGGTAATAATGGCGCTGCTCTTGCATGGCATCCATAAAAGCAGCACAATCGGAGCAGATGTGATTCCATCTGAAGCTGTATAAATGACTGTGTGTGTGTGTGAGAGAGAGAGAGAGAGAGAGAGAGAGAGAGAGCATGCATTCTTACACACATGTCCGCAGCTCCTATTACATCTGTGGATGTGTGTGTGCGTGCATGCGTGTGCCAATACCATTCCATCTGATAAAGCCGTGGCGGCGGCAGCCTCACACCCTTGTCTGTAGGACACAGCCATTTATTACCGGATTAGAGCCATTTACTGCAAGCTTTATGGGAGCTTCAGCTCCCGGCCCTCAAGGACATCACAGCCGGGGGAGAGGTGGGAACAGGGAAGGTGGGGAGCAGAGGAATGAGAGCGGTGGACGACGAGCGGTAAAGATGGAGAAACCCCACTGAGTGAGGGAGAATGAGAGAAGGGATAGAGGTTCTTAGTCCCAGACAGGGTTTAATCTCTTGGGGGATGCCCTGGTTTTTGGAATCATGCCACCTGTAATACACATATTATTAAACACTAGATTTGATAGGCACCATATGGAGCTATTTCTATACATATTGGAAAAAAATTAGACTTTGAAGATATGTGAACAATGTCTACCTACGGACATGTGTGCCTATTTGATGGCTATTTGGGCATTTTAAACACCCAATATATAAATAAGATTTATTTTTTGCCTTTATTTAATAGTGACTGTAGAGATAAATACATTCAATGCAGGGAAAGAGAGGTGTGAAACAAGAAACGGCCACAAATGAACCAAGGAAGTTGCAGCATCTAAACCACTGGAAGCCCTGATATACAAGTTTTAAAGGGCTCATCAATTCAAACACTGAACACAGGGGGCGTGTGAAATGTGTGGACTTGTCAAAATGCATATACCGGTTTAAAGGCACAGTGAAATAAAGTTCCAATCCTATCTCCCTGTGTTCATTGTTGCAGGCCGGATGGCTAAACAATGAGCTGAAACTCACTATAACGCTCGGTAAAACTGAGGCGAGCTGCAGATTCAGGCGATAATTCTCTGTAGGTTCATCGCTATGAGCAACCCCTTTCACATTTTGTTTCCCCATTGTCATTTGATACATTGTTATTGTAAGGATATTGATTAGAGTTGCTTTAAGGTGTGTGAAGTTGTTTTGGCAGTTATTGCAGTGATTAACCATAGTTAGCATCATCAATCAAAGATTGCAAGAAAAGTGCTGTGACTCTCTCGCAAGACGAAATACACTGTATCTGCAGATTATTTTTCATTCTATAAAACATCCTTTAAATGTAAGGATCCATAACGTGTAAGGACCTAAAAATAAATATCCTGTGTATATAAGGTGTTAAGTGGAGAACTTCACAACACCCTGAATCTCAAGGATAAGTGTTTTTTTCCCCTGATCCCTCTTCTCTTCACTGCGCGTCAGCAGTGTAATTATTAGGTGCTGGGTATTTCTGCCGCATTCTTTTTGATTCACAGATCAAAACTGACTCGTTCATTAATGTTTTAGAAATTAAGACTTTGCATCTTTGCATTAAGAGGCTGGATATCTGGCAAGTAAATGGACTGGGTTTCTAAACTCTGGATGAACCTTGCTTTACGCATCTTTAATCTTTAATTACTGTTTATAACAATATATATCTGTCTGTCTGTCTGTCTGTCTGTCCATCTATCTATCTATCTATCTGTCTATGGTGAAGGTGTCTGTGTTTTATGAATAGCGATTCTACTGCAAAGGGCCACCTTGTCGTTTTTAAACAAGAACTAAATTCACCTCTGCTCAGAACACTGGACCGGCCATCTGAAAGAGACACAATCCCCTGGCCCTGTGGTATTGGAAAACAAGGTAGAGGGACAAACAGGTCCTTATGGGCTTTACCGGGCTTAAGACCTATCCGTATAATATCACTCCATCACAGGCAGGAGGGAGGGATTGAAAAAAGATCAGACAGAAATGAGAAGATGAGAAAGAGACGGAGCGATTGAGAGGGTGAGTCAGGCTCAGACATAAAAACAGGTATAGAATGTGGCGCGAAGGGAGACGTGAGGAGAGACCGAGATCATTCAAATCTCTCTGAGTGTGTGTGTGTGTGTGTGTGTGTGTGCGTATGCAAGCACACGGCGCGGCTCTGTTTCTCTGTGTATGTGACTAGACTGTCTGTTTTTGTGTCTCCGCGTCATTGTGTGTCATTGTTTGTGTGAGTAGTTGTCTGTCAGTGCATCTGCGTGAACCTGTGCGTGAGTGAGTGTGTGTGTGTGTGTGTGTGTGTGCAGAAGACATTCACGTGCACGTATGTATGGCAGTGTGGTGGGGATGGGGGGGGGGGGGGGGGGGGCCCCAAGCCGGGCACGCACACAAATAAAAAAAAAAAAAACAGGGGGGTTT
>JAVQJF010029476.1:0-38024 GCA_036023855.1 Gadopsis marmoratus | reverse complement strand
GGGGAGAAAGCCGTAGGGGCTTGATGGACATTAGTGTTGCTGTGGGGAGGGAGGGTTCTTGATTTTCCCCCTTTTTGTTTCTCAACTTGGGGGATCGTGTGAGTTTATTTTTATACAATCCCTGTAAGGTAGTTGAAATGAGACAGGGCTAAGCTGTTAAGGAATGTGTCACAGCGTGGATAATGACACAGCTCAATTAAGGTCTAGCAAGTTTTTAAAAAAAAAAAAACTTACATGGGAGATTTCATGTATCGGCAACACCTTTTTTAAGGGCTTTGGAATATAATTTTTTCTCCCAGATGGAAAATGATGTCAACTTCTTTTCAAATTGGCTTTTTTTTTCTTCCCACCTCTTTACTCTATGGGTCACCACACATTGAACTCCAAGTCTCAGCATTTTCCAGATTCATTTCTCTTTGATATATTGACTTATCATACTGATATTGGGTGCATGAACAGTTATTGGAGGGGGACGGTAGGGGTGGGCAAGGGTAGGGGAAACTGAGAACCTTGACTTAACTGAGTGATTGAATTCTGTGTTTTTATTTTTATTTTTTCTGTTTTACTGAGCGTATGACATCAGAAGATCTATATTAATATATTGTAGTTAGCTTGAATTGTGTGATTGCATTCTATTTATTTTTTATCGTTTGGTTGGTCTGTGCTGGAGGATTGGCAGCATGTGTCAGCAAATCATTATGATTTGCACTTAACCTTTTCAATTCTATTTAAGCAATTCCATCTTGATTATATAACCATTGAATAAAAACTACACAAGCTCTGACATGATGGAGTAGAGTCCAGTTAAGCCGTTACAACTACTATTGTTACAATTACAGTTGTGCAGTAACATGTCCATTATTTTGGAAACCAAGCACAACAAAGTGTCAACTGCAGAGCACAAAGTAATGTGCCACACCTACTCGGTTTTGTTCAGCATCTGGGTCATTTGCAGTTTATATTTGATCTGTATAGCAGACTCGCTGAAGAATTTGCCTTCTTGTTGATGAGACATTCTGTTTTAGTAAGGTGGCGTGTTCTCATTGAATGCCCTTTTCTGTTCTATGGAGTCAGCGTGAAGCTCCATGTTTCTCTAACCACCAGCAGACCACTGACACATGCTGAATGAAAACTGACCTGGCTTGCAGTTACTCTCCACATTGACAAACCTTCTGCTCAGCTAAAGTTAAGATTGTTGCCATGTTAGAGTTGTGTGCTGTGCTTTTTTAAAAATGTGCTCCGATTCAGACAAGTCCTTACTACGAAGACCGCTTTGCGCTGGCTCCTTCTAGGAAGATCAAACTTACTTGCATGTGTGCAGTGAAACATGAGTTACTGCGCTGCACAGTTTGAAATGAAGCTGGAGCCGCACAGCAGTAACACAATGCATGGCCGGAACCCTGAGGTTCAAATTAACAGGACTCTACAGTTTTTTTTTTCTTTCCAAATGTAAATACCATATGGCTCCTATTCATATAGTATAATCTTAATGTAGGTTTTTGCCAGGTAATAAAGGTGGGGAACTGAGGCGAAGAATAGTACGATGTGTATAGAAGTGCTTTTCAGAATCGCAAAAAAAGATGCCACAAATGGCACAGATTTTTTTTTTTCCCCTTTTAATTTACAAGTTATTTACCACATCATCTGCCCATGTAGTCCAAAGTATGTTCAGTAACTGGCTCTTCCATGATTGCCTCCTACAGGCCATGAGGCTTCTATTCTACAGTACTAGTCAGATTGTTAACAAGCCCCTTAAAGCTTTATTAACCTCAATAACACAGTATCCCAGCTTTTATCCTGTTACTGAAATCTATTCATAGCATAGCGATATTACTGAAAGTTAAAAAGGCCCTTTGTGAGATGTAGAGGGACATCTGAGATTATCTTTGCATTATCAAAATCCTTTCTTTGTTAATGTTGCTTGATCATTAAATCTATTTATAAGGGAGCTGCAGAGACATTGCAAGGAATTTGCAGGGTATGCAATTTCAAAATAAGCCAATGCAGAATGTGTTGACTGTGAATGACACTTTGTTTACAAAGAATATAATGAACCTGCTTGAGTTTAATTTTTTTTTTTGAAAATTGGTCTTCATCAGAATTCCTATTGCAGTGCTAGTGTTTACCTAGGACATGTTGGTCATCTAAAGCCCCTGGCTTGTGGAAAATTTCAATACAAGGAGTTTATGGGGATTTACTGAATGATGATTATATACAATGATAAATGTCATATTTAGGGGAACTTGTGGTTGGAGCAGCCCGGCAGTTTGGTGTTCCCTGAGGTATATCTTATTTATTCAGAATAATCAAGCTTGCCTGCTGGGTTAATGACCATTACAAAATGCTCAGTTTTTCTTTTACAGGTTGAAAGTCTTTTCAGTGATAAAGTCCCTTTACTTGAGATGATGTTAAGCTATATAAATCGTGAGGATTTCATGGTTTACACTTGCTCTTCTATGGACTGCTCATATCAACCCGCCCCACACCTGATATTTTCTTAATAAAGATGAGCAGTTTGAATGTAAACCACCATAATTCACATAATTAGCTGTTATGTCTTTTATCAAACTTGTTGCCCCTGATATTGACTGTATTTTATGTGATTTGGGACAGTTGGATCACTATAATTGTTTTGACTGTTTGTGATGAAGGACTTGACACCAGCAATTAGGGCAACCATACCTGAATAACCTAGATATTATCAGTACTTATACATTTTTCTTCCTCCTGTTCTGTTGCTTTGGTAGAGATTTGATGTCTTCAGTCCTGTCTTTAGCGCAACCTTTCATAGTCATTGTAATCATGCAGGGGTTTTGATTAATAATGACAGACCGGTCAGTTGTGGTGAATCTGTTTTGAAAATTCAGTTTCACTGTAGATGTAAAGACAAATGACGATGACTTGATTCATTCTGTCTTTCAAGATGAGCTTGAGGGACATCAGTTGAAATCTACAATGTTCACAGTTCCCGTCCCTTGGCACTCCAGTCCCCCAGAAACACCACCAGATAACTTTATTTTGTTTTTTCTTTAAAGATTTAGGATTGTATGATGTGTAAGAGTAAGTATAAAACAATAAATTCACAGTTTATTTTAAATTACACTTTTGTGTTTATGGATATTTATATTAATGTTGCTGGCTGAGGATTGAGACAGTTCGTAAAGAATAAATATTTATTTTGTAGAAGTCATATAAAAGCAATTTGTATATTAAGTGGTATAAGCATTTATGATTTATTTGCTGCTCCAGTACATGTATATGTTGTGGCCCCACTGCTTTGTGCTTGTATATCATTTTCAAATACAAAGCAAAACACTACAGGCACAAATGGTTCTACACAATAGCAGCTAGTGTTTAGCTGCGATGCATGATTGTAAGAGGGATTGTCACGAGGGCCTCTTAACTGAATCGAAACACTTATTCTGTTATTCATAAAACAGAAGTATGCCACCATGATTTATTGACATCACAAGATCAGGACAAACGGATAAGTCTATAAAACAAAATCTGACCCATCTTGTATCCCAAACATGCCATTAATGTGAGCTCACATTTCACCGCGCAAGACCTTGAAAGTGATCGAATGTGGTGTGTAAGTGTGTCAAAATGAATACATCCATTCATAGTGCCTTTGAAAATCACCATGCAAGAATCATTGGTTCTTAACATATTGAGTACAGTATCCTGCCATCCCAGTGCTGTTAGTCACACACATCTCAGTACTTTACTGAGTAGCTGGTAGTATGGGCATTTGTGCATATGTATTTAATCTATCACACACGGTGCAATAACTTATGCCCCTGGACATCCATACTCCATCCACTGTCCAGGGGCTTGTGTCTGTAGCACCACAAACTGAACTCCCCTTCATAGTACTGGGGCGTAGGCAGAAATCTCAAATATCTCCAAACCAGGGCAAATAAAACCAAAGCTATGGCAGGATCTGGAAAAATGAGATCTGAAGCACGTGGTTACAGTAAGAGCGTTTAATATGATGCAGCACCTAATGTTTGGACATACAGTATGTCTTCATTAGAATGCCTACAAGTGGTAAGTGAAAAAATGGGTTTTCTTGTAGTTTGGGTGACCGGATCAAAGTCCAATCAGCCAGAATAACCGAAAACACCTGTGTTTGCAGGGCCTGTAACAAAGTAGCCTATTTTTTTGTGGCCATGGGTGGGCAACATTAAAAAAGAAAAATAAGGTGGAAGGCTGACAATGGCAGTTCTCTGTAATAAAGGTGGTTCCTGTGCCAGTAGAGCTTCTTCCTCAGGAACTCGCAGGAAAACAGAAAAAAAATGTAACAGGCTCACACAAACTTTAATTAATCACTTTAGTCATCAATACTGAGTAATTGTGATGATTCATGAGCACTTCACTCTCAAGGGATACTGTGCTATTTACCTTTTTTTTCTGAAAAGGTGCAAATGTACAATTAAGTTCAAATACGTCATCTTTTACGACACCGTCGCCCACTGATAACAAGCTTCCCCGTATTGTCCAATGGAAACTCCTTACGTCACATCCTGTCAGCTGCCGCTTCCGGATGCGGTGAACAGCAGAGAAGTAGGAAAACACCGCACGTACATGGATTTAAATGACAAGACGCCATCAGTAAAGTCACAGGAGACCCCAGCACAGTCCAGAATGGATTCGTGGAGATAAATACACATGTCGGAAACGGTGTATTAACGGTATTTTTCGCAAATGAGCGTGTTTTTACGGAGTGGCCGTGTTTGTCTTCTTGCTAGCTTAAGCCAGTGTAGCGTTAGCTGGTTCGTGCAGACAAATACCGTCTCTCTCCGGTAAAATGTGACTTGTCGTTGCCGTTATTCTTGATATATCGCTCATTAATACAGGATGCAACCGTGTTCTGCAATTGAAAAGCGTTCAGAGTTTGCTTTGGTCACTTTGAGGTCGAGACTGCATTGCGTGGTCGACGCTGTCAACACAAGTTTTTAAAAAATAAAAAAGGGCGATAAAAGTGACGAAAGTTATCGTTTTCCTAAAAACATCAAGGGCACGTTTGGGGAAACGAAGCATGGCATCTGAAGTCACTCGTCAAGATCTCAACAAATGGACAAAATGGATGCGACGTGGACTTTAGTCACTACACGGATAGCAGATACTTCGTAAATAACACCTCCTTCTTCTGCTGACAGGGCACTTTACAAACAGTATCCTGTGTTTGAAGTTGACTGAATTGGAGGAAGTCTTCCTTGTTTTATTCTTGTTTCGGCACAGCTTCTTCTTGACTTTCACTTCGATTAAACTCCTCAGTTCAACAGGTAGGTCTACCGTTGTTGCCATATACATGTGTTGCATGTTTGTAGTGATGAGTCAAGTGGGGCGCCATCCAATAATTATTGTCACGATTGACTTGTCCGTTATTAGTTATGAAATATCTTTAAGTAAGGAGCTGTAATCATCATGGTTTACCAGAGCATCAAGTGAAGCCCAAAACATGGCTTATTTAGTTTAACCAGCATCCAAAAACTATTCACTTTTGGAGCTGAAACAATGAATCAGTTAGTTGATAAGCAAAATTAATCAAAATTAAATGAGTAATTATCAAAATAGTTTGTCATTTTCTAGCAAAAATACTTAATATCAATTGGTACAAGGCTCTTGTATCTGAGGTTTTGCTGCTTTTCTTTGACAGTAAATAAAGTGTTTTGGGTTCTCAGACTGTTCGTTCAACACAAAGCAATTTGAGGTCATCGCGTTGGGATTTATAAAATTGTGGCACACATTTTATTTATTTTTTTACTGTTTTTTGACAAATGAATTTATAACCAAATGCTTAAGCAATGGATCAAGACAATCTGCAGATTTATCACAACTGCAATAATGGTTATTGTATTAATTTTGTCATTACAAGAAAAGATAGAAACTCTTAACATATATGATTCTGTAACCAGCAAAAATGAAATATGGCCTGTTATCATGCTGTGGCAAATGTACATGCCAATCTATATATCTAATGCTCATAATGTTAACATGTTACAAACTAGCTGGTGTGGAAACATTTTCATCATCATTGTTGCCACACTTTGACTGAATGCCTTGCACTTTGCATTGTAATAAGTATCTCATTGTGTTATCACTGGGATGATGTGTACTCATTAGCACAGTGATCCTCTTGTCCTCCCGCTGCACAGTGAAGGATGAATGGCCTCTCTCTCGGTGAGCTCTGCTGCCTGTTCTGCTGTCCGCCCTGCCCCAGCCGCATTGCAGCCAAGCTCGCCTTCCTGCCCCCCGAGCCCACGTACGCCTTTCTTCCAGACCCAGAGGCAGGCCCAGCTGCACCAGGGCCAACGGGGACAGCTAGCCTGCGGGCGCGGGGCAGTGCATCGGTTTCTGGAAGTGGAGGGACCGGGACTGTGGAGGGGAGATGGAAGCTCCACCTGACAGAGCGAGCAGAGTTTCAGTACTCGCAGAGAGAGCTGGACACAACGGAGGTGTTCCTCACTCGATCCAGCCGAGGGAACAGAGTCGGCTGCATGTACATTCGCTGTGTTCCCAATGCCAGGTAGAAATCTTAAAGGTTTACCTGCCTTGTTGAGTCTGTCTGGTAACAGCTCTAACTGTGTGTTATAGAGCCCAGCTTTCTTGACATTTCTTATTCATTTTATGACAGTGTGTCATACTTCCTTAGACCAGAAGCGCTTCCACCCCTTCCTTTCTTGTCCATCTTTTTCCACTCACATCCAGGTCTACTTCCTTTACTTGTCTCCCCGTTGACTCAAAGATTTTCTCTTTCTGCATTTCCATGGATCACTGCTACCATTTATTTGAACAGATTTTTATTTTTCAAAAATCTTTCTTTTCTTTTTTGTCCTGTGCATTTGTACAAACGTGAATGTTGAGTTTCACCTGCGCTTGGTAATTTTGGTTTGTGATAATAATAATCATTATAATAAAATGGTGTAACACTCAGTGACAAGATATCAGTTTTCAGTGAGTCAGAGAGAAAACATTTCCAGCTATCTGGCGTCCTCTCATGTAGGTTTGTGTCATTGTATTTATTGGTGGATACTTTTTTATGAGAAGCAATAAAATCATTTAGCCTAAGTAGACGTGATGTAAAAGTATTAAACTCAAGTTTTATGCCCATCCTGCTACAGTACCCTGCTGCTGATTAATTTACTAAATCAATTAAAAAGACATGGACAAGATTGTGTTACAGTCTGTGTATCTTGTGTTTATGTCTATCTAGTATTACACAAGAATGACTCCAAACTTGACCTAGTACAGCAGAGTCATTGTTATGCCACATTCTGAGTGGAGGTGCCAAGAGCAAAGCCACGGGCTGTATGGCTTCATAAACAAAACCACAGCGCGAGGATTTCAAAACAGTCGGTGTGTAGAGATCAGATTTCTCCAAGGAGCACAAAATGCATTCATGAATAAACGGCAAGGGTTAGAATACCCAGGTTTTATAGTGGATACTCTGCTTCTCAGGTTGTCCAAAATGTCTGGAAGTAAGAGTCATTTGACAAGTTTCTTTCTTTCAGTGATAGAAACCTTTTTGTCCCTCTATCTGTTAACCAATCTACTAACCCATCTTTGCTATGTGTATCCTTTTAGATTTACAGTGCTCTTCTCCCACGGTAACGCAGTCGACCTGGGCCAGATGAGCAGTTTCTACATTGGCCTTGGCACTCGCATCAACTGCAACATCTTTTCTTACGACTACTCAGGCTACGGTGTCAGCACGGGCAAGCCCACTGAGAAGAACCTGTACGCAGACATCGATGCTGCCTGGCACGCCCTGCGCACACGGTAAGCTGTGATTTAATTGGCCCATATGTGTCCTTCAAGGGATGATTTATTATACGGTATCTTGCTGTGGTTTGACAAGACACGTAGTTTAGTTTAGAAGTAAAGGAAACCATGTTACAAATCTGGATGTATTCAAATGTCTACCACTCCTGTGCATAGCACCAAAAAGAAGCAAACAGGAGTGAACAATTAAGGTAGAAGAGGGTCAAGTAAAGAGAGATGTGAATCGAGGCTGCAGAGACTGAGATCAGGACAGAGCTGGGATGAAGAGAGTAGAGCAGAGAGGGGACAGATGCCGTGGGAATAAAAGAGTGAGATGGATGGATGAAGAGCGGGAAGATTGGGGTGAGATGTGTCTCAAGGAAGTTGTGGTGTGATAAAGTGCCTCATTAGTGAGAGCAGAGCTGCCTTAATGCAGCTGTAGCTGTAGGAAGACATGACGCCGCAGAGCACTGACTAAGGGCTGGTTGAGGTGAATTTACATTTGTCTACAGCTGTCACCCTTCACTGTGTATTTTCAGCATTTTTATTAAAAGCCTTGTGTTTTCGGTGGGTGTTCTCAATACCCTATCTCTGCAGTAGAATAAATACGTATACTAAACTAAAATTAAACTTTTTTCCAATCTGAAGACATGTTAAGATGATTTGTCAGTTAATAGTTAATAGTCTGTAGTCAGTTCAGTAAAATTACCAAACATTTCCTAATTACACCTTCTAATACTATGATTGACTTGAAAAATAATGAAAGGATCAATCAGTAATGAAAGTAATTGTATATTTATAGTAGCAACCGTAGAAGTCAATGAAAATATATATACATATATCTAAATTGTGTTACTGTATATATCTGTCCTGTACAGTTCTATGCTACAAACAACAACTCTCTATTAGCATGCACTATAAGGGCTTTCTCTGTGTCCTTGGTCTTAACCAGGTATGGCATTAGCCCAGAGAACATTATCCTGTATGGACAGAGCATTGGTACAGTACCCACTGTAGACCTGGCGTCACGGTATGAGTGTGCTGCCGTGGTCCTTCACTCACCTCTAACATCTGGCATGAGAGTGGCCTTTCCTGACACAAAGAAAACGTATTGCTTCGACGCTTTCCCCAAGTAAGTCTCTCTTTGTCAGCCTCAAACATACACTGTTTGGCACTTTCCTACATTTTATAATTTAAATAGAAATTAAAATGGGATCAATTCAGTTTGTGTTTTTCTTTAGTGCATTGTGTGATTTAAAGTGACACATTTTATACAGCACTAATCATATGTGGTTGAAATGATCAAATAAATATCTTTGTACAACAATGAAGTCTGTATGCTCTCGTCTGTGTAGCTCTCGGTGTGTTCCATGTAAACATGATACACAAACACACGTTACACAGACTATTTTGCTGCCCGTTGGTGATTCCACATAATTACGCCAACAGAAGAGCGTAAGTGCCGCTTGTGAAAGTGTTTCTTGTCCAAGACAAACCTCTTGCTGAACGAACAGCTCCTGTCCTTTTCAGGTCACATTTTGGTGCTATGATTTGGTGTCTTTTCTTGGTTAGTGTGCAGATATCATTTGTATTTTATTTTGATAGGCGTGAGAAGGCCATCCACATACTGTTAATATTTCAGAAGAAGTTTTGCAAGTTCTGCAAAAGAATAGGACAGTATGAGTATTAATGAGCCATTTAAAATGGTTGAAGTAGTAATATTGCAGAAAACAATTGGCTAGTTGTGAGCAAGTACTTTTTGGCCCTCAACTTGTCAGATATTCTTTTAATCCTTCATATTCCATTATATCCTCCTACTTTGAAGAGATTCGGTGCCCCACATTTGTGTGCAATTGTAATGTGGGTGTTCACTGTTGTGTGTTTCAAACCTTGGCCACTGAACAGTTCCCTTGGCGGTACAAACAACGCAGAGCAGTGCTATCATTAGTGAGGCTCTATCCCTTCTGTTCTTGTCAGTTAAGTTTTTAGAGTCTGATGAAGGTCGACAGTAGCCAACGCCAGCCTTAACACAGATTCTAGTCCCAGATGGTACAAGTGGGAGAGGAGCAGAGGTGGTAGGAAACTAGGGAATGCCTTGGGGGGGTGTCAAGCCTCCAGTGTTCGCCTGTTGTTCAGACTCAGAGTGGGCAGCTGGCATCCCTCCTCTTTCTCTCTGTGGATCTGTCTCTATCTTTCTCTACTATTTTCTGTGTAAAATATGTCTATATTCCATGGGATGAAGTGATCATAATTTTAAGGTTGGCCATTGTGTGCTTTATTTTAGAAAGGCTGCAATTATTCAACAAAGTTTAATTTTTTATATCTCATTTGACAATGAAATGTTCAATTCTTTTGATAAAATCTATAAACTAATCCCAAGACTCATGTTTGTCCACATGGGTCATAGCTGCAGGACAGAGATGGGTGTGTCAGCACTGATGTAACCTTAATTTGCACATACAGTATTATCATTTAACTTCACCAGGGAAATTAAACCATAATTTCTTCAGTTAGTGGACTTCAACACATTTTTCTGTTTTTGCTGAACAAACCCCCCCTCCCCCCCAAATATTGTTGGTTTCAATGTTTTATAGCCTGTAACAATTGTACTGTAGCATAGCAGTCAGACAAAAATGAAGCAGTACCGATCCATTAAGATATTCCCTTTAACAACATATCTTTGCCACCATGATCACATCGCTATTAACCTGACCTGTGCAATCTGCTTTCATGTCTTTTACAGAGGTGGGGAACTAATGTGGAGAAGTAAGTCATCAATTTTGTAAAAAATCTTATGTTTTTCTTTTCTCATTCCCTCTTTACCCCCTTTCTTAGCATTGAGAAAGTGTCCAAAATCACGTCCCCGGTGCTCATCATCCACGGGACAGAGGACGAGGTGATTGACTTCTCCCATGGCCTGGCTCTGTTCGAGCGCTGCCCCAAGGCTGTGGAGCCCCTCTGGGTGGAGGGAGCGGGACACAACGACATTGAACTGTACAGCCAGTATCTGGAGCGCCTGCGCCGCTTTATAGGACAGGAGTTGGCAGTGCAGCACGCCTGACCATCAGCACCAGGATCAACATCATCGTTACCATTTTTGCTGGCCCACTTAAAGTTTCATCTCTCCGTGTGTCCATGAGTCATCCAAACAGTCTCTCAGTGCTTCGTTTTCGGGGCACAGAATCCCTTTAATGGACCGTGGATGGATGCAACAAGGAGAAAAGAAGTGCGTGAGTGTGAAAGACTTGTCACAAACTGCATTTTAGACTTTTTTTTTTAGCAGTTATTTTAACAGTACAGCTGCCACGTGCAACGTGGCAGAAAATGTATTCCTATACTGTGCAATAATATGGACAGTGTCCACAGGAAAAAGACATTAAATGATCGAATAGAACAACAAACTGATAAGTAATCATGTAGGTCAATTACGTTCCTTAATTCCTGTCAATTTTCCAGCCTACTCATAGTTTGTGTGTTAACCCAAGTTAAATGGGTGATGGTGAAACATGAGAAACACTTTAGAGTCCTCTCTCAAATCTGCTGCTGATATGTGTTGAGGAATATCTGTTTTTCTAGCAAAACAGCAGGTTTGTAACTAAATTCTCTAAGTTGAGTTAATAACACCTGTGTAATCTAATGCAATCCAATTTAATGCCCTATAATAAATCCTGTTTCGAGTGGTTGATGTAACTGTATTCTCATTTTGTAGTGATTGGTTGTGTTGCATTGGACTGCATTATATTGAAAGGTGTTTTTAATATCCTATCCCATCATCATGCACTACATGCAGACATACACATACCTGGAGATGAATTTGAATTTTGCATTTGTTTTTTTATTAAACATTTTGCTCAGGTAACCCCTTTTTTTTTATTTTATTTTTTTTATTTTAGAAATTAGGGTCAGTGTGTTCCAAATTTGTTTCTTTTGTTTTATATGCACTCCGCTAAATCTCCTGAGATCCTTTGATCAAAGATTTCTCAAAACATGTTCATCCATTTTTCTTTTTTTTCTTTCTTTCTTTTTTTTTCTTATTCTTCTAAGTGATGAACCAAACCGTGATCCCAAAACTTGAGGTACAGACCAAACCGGGAGTTTGGTGAGCCGTTACACCCTTAACGTTTTCTTTCTTGTTCTACTTGAACGTTTCCTTCATTTCTTCGGCCGTCTCTGCGCCCAGTCTCTACCCGCCAGTAACAGAGTGGGACTGGCTGCGTTAAAGGAGGACAGAAGTTTAAGAGCCTCAGAAAGAAAATACCTCCGTGTCTGAAAGTCTTTTCGCTAAGACATGCTAATGCAGCACTGTGGTTTTTTATTTGTTTTACAGCTTTAAAGCTAAAACTCTTCTGAGGGACTGACACGTAAAACATTAGACGTCACGCAGGCGGACAACGTCTTGGCACATTTATAGTCCATCATGATGACCACACTATTCCACTACTTTTCTTTCAGTCGGCTGTAAGTGAAGAATATCCCTCTGTAAGTCTCTCTCCTCTCTGGTTTACAGTCTTTCATCAAGAACTGCCTATAACGTGTCTGTATGTCCATGCTGACGCGTCCTACATAATAGTTATGCATTTCTACGTATTTGAGGCATAACGTCTTGGAAACACTATTGGTTTTACTACACAGAATTGAGTATGAGTGGTACAGCACATTTTTTAGCTGCTGGTGTGATTTTTGTAACAATTGAAAACGGTCTCAAACATGTTGTATTGTCCTTGTGTTTTATTTTATTTATTTTTGCGCTTATTTAGGGAAATTTCACTAACCAACATACATTCTATTGTCCCATTTTGCTGCAAATGCTGTCATGCTTGTGACGATATTGTAATCAGTATACAAAAAGAACTGGTACAATATTGTATCACTTGACTGTGTGACTCGAAAAATCGTAATCCCTTCCTGTATTACTGCCCATTTTAGATTCACCGCACTCCATCATGACAAAATCCCTTCGTTCTCTCGCTAATGTTTTACAACCAGACGTGAGGCGCAAGCGTTCGTTTTAAAGGTGCAACACCCACCAAGCCACAGAGGTGTTTTCTGTAACTTCGTTGATTTACATGAACCTCAGACTTTGAGTGTTTGACCTTTTTTTTTTAAGCTTTTTAGTTGAAAGTGAAATCAGGATTTTCAGGTTTTCTTGTGTATATTTGAACCAAAGTGTAACTTTCGCTTTACCCCGTATACCTGCTGTTTATTTTGTTATCTTTGTAACCAAAGCAACCTTGTTTAAATTTAAGTTCTTTTGTTAACTTTTTGCTAAATAGTTGTTTTACCATATCATGTTTGGTTTCAAATATGCAGCAACAGGCTTTCAATCGCATAAATTACCAAGTTGTTTGTGTGTGTGTTTATTTTTTGCTGTTAAAATGTATTATTTGTGGTGGAGTACAACTAAGCAATACAGCAAAACTGTGAGTTTGTTTAAAAAAAACAAAAAAAAAAACAAACTGTGTGGGATGATGAAAGAACAATGACAGCAGAGCTTCAAGCAGACAAATGAAAAGCTTTTTGTTTTTGTCTTTTTATTAAAATGTTTGGATTTCTGGTGTTAACTGTGGATATCATTTGTCATTACATCCCACTGTTTATTATACTGACTTATTTTTAGTTTTTAAAGATTGTCTTTTTTTCTCAGAGAATTAAAGAGTAACAAGTTAATAAAACATAATCAGAAATTGATGATTATCACGACTCTTTCCCTCTTTTTGAAGGTATTTCCTCCATCCAGGTGTCGTTTCATAGTAAATATGTGCTCTATGTAGAGAAGAGCCTTTTCTCCACAAATCAGTGTTAAGTGTGTCTCATTCAGGCCCTGATTTTCCGCTCATGGCAGCTCTGGCACTCTGTGAATAATGACCTGCCTGTAGTGAAAGGCCTCACGGGGCCGTACGAGACGGATCCAAGAACGGCTCGGGTGAATAATTGGCTGATGAGTCTTTAATTGCCTGGTGTGTGTGGTTTCTTTTCCTCCTGTCTAGAGTTGTTGTGTGTTGGGATGGGCTTGTTATCATCTGTGCCAAATAAAGGTTCAAATGATGTGTTTTAATTAAAGCGGTAGAAGGACTCGGGTCTGTCCCAACCTCCCCTCTCTGTCTGCCACCGCGTTGCGTTGTGGGGAAACGGGGACAGATGGATCGTAAGCTGCGCTGCCCCTCCTCCCCCTGAACACGCTGCACACTTGTGCCAGCTCTTTTTCAACAGACTACGTAAACAATCTGGTGTCTCACTCGAAATGCTCTTACGGATTAAAAGCAGCGGCACATCGCCCGTGCATAAGGCAAAGTTAGTGCAGCCTGACCTACGGCATCATACAGCCACACACGAGAGTGCACGGACTCTCGCACTGCACAAAGCCCTTTTGTTTTCATGTGTCAAAGGACTGTGGATGCGCCGGGTCTCAACAACAGAAGACGTGGAGAACACTACTGTTATCAGTTTGAGAGATAGAGAAAACACGTACAGGCCTATGTATTTCCATCAGATGCCAATCTGGATTTGTTTAACCGCAGAGTATAAATGGCCTGGATGAGGATGGATAAAAGGCTGCCAAGAAAGGAAACGGTCCTGCTGATTTGCATGTGTGTGTGTGACAAAGCGACACACTCTAAGAGAATAATGCAAGACGTGTATCAAAAGGTTTCTTGGTAAAAAAAAAAAAAAGGTATTATGCAGCTCTCAGGTCTGTTCTTAAAAACTCTTCTTTACCAAATGCATTGTCATATTTAAAGACAGAATAGCACATTTTGATGAATGTTTTGGCAGCCATGCACGCTCCATAATAGCGGATCGAAGGTCAACTACCTCAGCACCATAGAAGGAAAACACAAAACTGGAGTATACTGTGTACATTCATACTACTATGTATATAATAGTACATATTATATGAACTAAATAATACCCCAGATTATACATGACATACAGTGCATTGTTTGTCTGTCCTGATGTGAGAGGCCATTTATTTGTACCCTGCATTGACCAGGGACCAGCTGTATGTCTCCGAATAGAGGGTGAGTCCCCTTTATTTTACACACACACAGACATTTTTGTTAGATTAGTCTCTGTTTTATTTTGTGTTGCCTCTCCTGTGGTAATTGCTGTGAACAATGTACAGTATGCTTGTTTTGCTCTTTGATTTTGTCATTTAAATACTGAGTGAGACTACAAGGCTCTAGTTTACTTGCTGTTGTGCCTGTTGGTTGTATATCTTAAAACAATGACGCAAACTCAACTAAGATGTATAAGTACATAAAATACATACTTTAACACCATGTTACCCGGCTTACAAATGCACTTCTTTTCTTTCATTTGGAGTAATTGTTGCTAAAGTAGTACATTCAACATACTCTTGGTTTTATAGATAAGAACAAGTTCATGTGTTCCGTTGTGTTGAACGAGGGTGAAATTCAACGGCTTGGAAAAGAAAGTTACGTTACCTCTGTTTTAAATGAATTGCGGTGAATGTCAAATGTGCCTTTGTCTTTGAATTCCTGGAAAAGTGTTTGACCAGCGCAGCAAAGCCAGGAAAGGAAAGGAAGGTCGTGACTGCTGCGTTCAACTCAGCAGAAATGTCTTCCACTCAGCAAAATAACTTGGGCTCTGTCCAGAACAGCCTCTGGTTCTTTTATTGATATTGTCGATCCAAACAGCCCCGAGCATGTTGTCTATTACAGCACAAGGGTAAATAGACAGATGGAGAGCTGCCTGCATGATTGTGTACAGTTTGTGTAGTTAGATGTGCTTTAGAATAGCAAAAAATACAATGAACATAGAAAACATCACAAAACAGACTTGTGTTTTAACAGAACTACTATAATTAGATTTTAGGAATTATACATCGATCAGCCATAACATTATGACAGCATGGGCACCGTGACCATATGCAACAAACTGTGATGTTTTTGGCTGATCGGTGTATGTTACTTGTGGTTTCAGGGCGTTTGTCCAAAGATAAGAGAATCAAAAACACACAGGGCAACCATCATAATAATGATAATAATTTATTTATTCAGGTAGAAGTAGAGTCTTTGGCAGTGAAGAACACAGGAACTATGGGTGATTTAATGAGAACATTTTAAAGTGAAGTGCTGCATGGAGATAAATGACTGGGCCAACTGAGCCATTAACACACATCCAACAGTGAACCAGTTCTCCCAGGGGGGATGTAATGTGGCACAATAGCATGACATTGGAAGATCTGCAGGAATGGAGTGTTTATCTGCAAATGTGTGGCTGTTATGTGACAGGTGATAAGTGATGATGATGCTGCTGTGAAACTATGATGATGCTGGAAATGTGGAGTGCACCCAGGAGACAAACAGATGGCTGTTTACTGTGCGAAGTGTTTGCTGTCCCTCAGAACAAATTTCCAAATGTATCACAGTCAAATCTGGCACTGGCTTTTTTTTTTATGACACTATGAATTTGTTAACTTTTAAAAAATCCTCCATCACAATCCAATCTGGCACACGTTTCTGGCCTGTATTGTGTTACAAAAGCATATATAAAGCAACAATTACAAACAAAGATAGTAATTCATTTAGTGAAGAGGAAGAAAACCACTTACAGCGTGGCTTGCTCATTCTTCTATATTCACATCCCATTGGCATCTCCTACCAACTGACAAGTGCAACTCTATAGTTCATATAATGAAGGGCAAAGAGGTACAAGTATGCATCGGTTTGAAACACTTTGCATGGTGTTTTCCATTCCAGGAAGTCAGTTCCCTCATCTTCTGTTCTTGTGCATCTATCATCTTATTTGTTTTCCCCCCCCAAACCAAGTCTGAAAATGCGAGGATGTGAGGAAACGTCCTTCTGGATTAAAAAACAGCACAAATGCAATCTCCACACCCGAGATAGGGCAGGTAAGGCCATTTCAATATTTGCCAATGACTTGTTAAAACCAAGTAATGGAACCAATCAGAATGCACATAACGCTGCATTCGTCACACAGCTCACAATATGAGAGGGGCTGAACACACGCAAAGTGAACACTGTGCACGAGCCGGACATGGCAGCTAAACATGCCTGACTAGGGAAAATAATGGCACCACAGCTCCTGTCAATCAATTAATCAGTATCATTCAGAATACTGTCAGAGGTCCATTCATTCATCAATAAAGGCAACAGGACTTGACACTCAGTCCACTTCTCCTTCTATTCCACCATCCATCTCCTCTGTCTGCATTCATCACACTTCTATTACCAGAAAAGTAAATGTTCATCTACACAGATGTCACAGGACAAAAAGAAGTTCATTCAATAATCAGAATACTGTTGGAGGTCAGGAGTACTGCTGCTCCCATAACATGTGCAAAGACCTGTCGTTGTAAAGAGTGGAGGCCACTTGGGGTCGCCGTTTCACTCTGTCACAGACATCACTAGTCAAAAGTCAAGTCCCACTGGCACAGCAGTCACGCTACACACCCATGTTCCATATTAAGACTGAAAGGGGCTGAAAGGGACCTGGAGGGATGGCACAGTTCATGGTGAGATGCCACTGGCAAGATAAGAGTCAAAGTTCTTAAAGAGTCTGAAAACTCATTGGGATCCACCAGCAGTCCTCCAGTGCTCCTCATCCATTTATCCATCCAGCCTCTTCATCTAAAAGCCAACCATTCACATCAAGTCCATGCTTTGTATTGTCCTGGATTAGTGGTGTAAGGGCAAACTGCTGGGGGTTCAGGGGTCACAGCGTGACCTTGCTGAGTCTAAGCGACAGGCTCGAGCGGTGCTGGGCGCGGGGGAGTGTGGAGCTACAGCGGCTTCGCAGCTGCACTGTCCGACCCGTTGAGCCTCGCACCCGCAGCAGGAAGTCGAAGTTGGCAGAGGTGTTCATGGCGTAGAAGACGTTGGCGTTGTCTGGGATCACCAGTTCTGAAAGAAGATGAAAGGGGGGAGAACAAGCAGAAATTATGAGTATGAATTAAGCTCTTAGTGCTGTTACACCTTTAGTCAGCAATACATGGGTCATTGTGGTTGGAAAACAGCTGATCAGTGGAAAAAACAGCAATTATTAAAATGCTGGATTGCAAATGTTTCATCATAGTTTCTAAATACTACCTGCTGCAGCAGCTTCTGCTTACTGTATTCACTGTAAATATCTGACTATACGCTTTAGAACTATACAGTCTATGAAAGATATAATTTGAGGCAGATTAGCACAGGTATTACAGTTAGCTAGGTGCCCCAGTGTTGAGAAAGTGTAGTTCTGAATAGTAATGAGAAAAGGTATACCTGCATAGAAAACAAATCCCCTAAATCGTAGAGCTACGCTGTTGTTCTTTTACCTTTCTCCTCAGAGATGACTTGCACCAGCTCGTATCCCTCCTCTGGCTCCACGTCCAGGTTGTGCTTCGCCATGGCTCTAGAAACTACAGCTGGAGTCTTGTCTTGATTGGTCAACTATTAAAGGAAAAGACAAAAAAAAAAAAAAAAGATTCATACAGGGTTTAACATGTAAAAATGTAGACAGAGCATCTCACTCACACAGGAACACAAACACATATTTATTTACCAATATGCTCTTGTAGAGATTCCCGTTTCCGTGCTCCAGACTGACTCTTATGATGCACGCGTCCTGGGCCTGGGTGTTATAAGCTGGGGTTTGGCTCGGGGAGCAGGGGGGCATGGGTGTGAGGGAGACGGAGCGTCTGTGGGTGCAGGGAGGCCCGGGGAGTGAGGGAGATGCAGGAGTCATGGAGACGCTGGCTGTCGATGAGCTGGTGTCCATGGAGTGCAGTGAAGTACATGAGGAGGATTCCGATAGCTGAAGAAACATATATCCACAAGTTACATAGATGCACAAAACCACAACTGGGTCATTTTCTTCCACAAATGCATTGAACTATACTGTGATAATTCATTCGCAGCTATTTGAGGCGAGGTGGGAAACAAGACATGGAAGCACTGGAACACAGTGATGCCTGTAAGACAATAATTAGGGGGGATGGGACCAGATATCTTTGTTTTCTTTGTTGCTGAAGGGAGTGTTGTCAAGATTTATGGGAGGGTAATGGAAGGCATTTTATTTTATCCCTCACTAAGAAAACAGAAATATTTCTATCAATGGCTTTTGTGTGCTACGTGTGTAATAAATGTGCATTTTGTCATTTATTTGGACACATTAAAGCCTCGTTTTCAAAATCAACAATTAACGAATAGGATCAATATGTCAGTCCTGAGAAAACAGAATAGACACAGACCTTTAGTAATTCATGATTGAACATTTCCCTGCAGAGACGGTGCATCATTTCCCACCAGCCTAAAGCAGCTCTCACCTTCACTCTTAACTTGTGTTTTGAACCCATTCAAAAGTGTTGTTAAGTATTATTTGGAGACCTTTGGGGAAAGGTGCTGCAATTGTTCTCTTAGTCCAGGGAATAGATGACTAACACTGGAGATGGCCTTACTTTCTAAAAAAGTGAAACAAAGTTCAGCCCCCTCCCCCATACCGATCATTTTCATACAGTCCATAGGTGTGGCCAAAACGGACACATTTTCTTCAGTGTTGTAACGCACCTTGTTCTGCTGGGAGTCGGAGGTGTGAGTGGGGGTGAGGCCCTCGCTGTCTGATGGGCTGCTGGAGTCACTGGAGGACACGCTGACCGAGTCCATGCTCTCCCCTGAGCTGCCAGTAGGAGGCGAGCGCGGCATCTCTCTGACTGGAGAACTGGCTGCATTACTGTCTGTTCCAAGAAACAGCCTGCAAAAGTAGAGGAAGTCAGTTATTAGATACTAAAATAAAAATCTGTTGCTTGACTGCTTGAATATAACAGTGTGACATCTCTTATGTGACCAATTAAAACTACCCTTAAGTTCAGACATTTCAAATTTGACCCTGCCCCATTAGGTTTATATTAAGGTCTGTCGTCTGGATGTACTCACAGGCTCAGTCTCTTCACCATGCTTTTTCGAGGTTTGGGTGAGGTTGGACTGCTGTCACCAAGACCTTCAACCTCACAGGACAAGGCGTAGCTGCAAGAGAGAACATTGATAATTAACCTGCAAGATCATAAAACATTGCCAAATCATGTGCCCGTTGGTTTTGAGAAGCAGGAATTCTGAGTAAGAAGGAGGGAAAGAGAAAGTCAGAGCACACGAGAAGTACAATACAATAGATCAGTAGGGAGCGAAGACATGGCAGAAGAACCATGGTGAGGAGAAAGGACAGAAAGAGGCTTCTATTGTGGGTTTGTTTTTTAACAATAGGTCCAACAGACCATGACATCATGCACTAATTTGCCTTTTATCTAATGGATAACGGTGCAATCAAGAAAGAAGGTATTTTGAGCAAAGCAGCACCTTTCCTCCTCACTGAGCTGAGTCTGGCTCTTAAACCAGCGGAGGAAAGCCGGCTCTGGACCCAGACAGTAGCTGTTGCAGGCTGACTGGAGCAGCTTGATCTGAGCGATGACCTCAAACTCCTGCAGAGACGGAGAGAAAGTTACCGGCGTTAGATCTGCTGAGCTCTGTTGTCCGGTGGTGATCATGTCAGAGGAGGCCGCTTGCAGCTACACTCACCCTGCGTCTCTTCTCAAAGTTGTTCAGTCCACCCTGCGGAGGACACAAAGAGCACGCTGTAAGACAGTGGACATCGCATACCAGCAGCTGCTTAGACAAACAGCAGAAGGTGGACCACTCCAAAAATGGACCGACAGAATTCCTCACGTGCTCATGGAAACTTACACCCCAGTTTCTGACAGCAGTCGCACACGGGCTCTCAGGTTTGCGGCGTTGTGTAAAATCTCAAACATTGAAACACACACATACACTAAGCAGGTGTCAAGGATTTTTTTTCTTCTTTTCTTACCTCTACTAGGTCAGGCAGGGCTGTATCCAACATGGTCAGGTCAGTTAGAAAAGTCCCCAAGTACGGTATCGTTCCTTGCATTGCTCCCTGTGGAGAAAGACCGCTTTTTGATATCTCTGAAACCACACGTAGTTTAAATAAACACTTTAAAAGACGATGCCACAATAAAGCCAGAGACTAATTTGCACTGTGGGTCCTCATGCTTTATAGATGCCAGGGTGGGTTTTGTTAAATGCAACAGGCTTAATGCAAGGACAGCACATAAGGCACGGAGTAAACAAAGCTAAGCATGTGGCTTCATCATACTGGAGCGGCTAGAACTCACTTTACAATACATCGCCTTATAGGAATGTGTCGGTTAAAATGATAGAGCTCTGCTTTTGTCTCTCTTTGAATAAAAGATCAATTTGTCTGGTGTTTGTTTTGCAGAAGCTCTTAGTCTTTCTTTGTCTCACCATTTCCTTCTGCAACTGTAGTCTCTTGTGGGTGCGTTTCTGGTGCTCCTTGGCACAACTCTCCAGACTGGCAAACTTCGAAGTGCCTTCCTGTAGAGCAAACAAGAAAAAGAAAGAAATACAGCTTCAGTCCTCGGGTTTCTGACAAGTGAATGAAGGAATGGTTTCAGGATTTCCAGATGAAGTCTCACATCTGTGAGAGCAACATCTACACACTTAAACACAAAAATCACAGTTTTGAACTAAATTGACTCGTTCATAATTTCACAGATCCCTCACATATGAAACAGACATTAGAACTCACCCTCATGAGGAGCTCTCTGCTGGTCAGGTAGTTGTTGTGATCAGAGAAAATGTCCGACAGTTCCTCGAATGTCTGCATGCTGTCTCTGTGTTGAGCACAGATTCATGTTAGCTACTGGTAATGGACACATCAGTTAAAATATATACTGTTGAATTCTGCCAAATGGCTGATTCCTCTATGAAAACTCATTGAGATTATCTGCAGAGTTGAGAGACTGTAGACTTACTTGTGCACGCAGGCCCATGCCCTTTTCAGCCTGTACAGCGGGTTGGACTGCAGTGCAGACACAATGGCTCGCAGAGACGAGAAGTTTTTGCGTATTCGACACTCCTGTTAGGAGACAAAATACAGTCAGAACGTGGCCCATTTTTGTGGTAGGTTTATAGGTGGATGTGTGTGTTTCTGCCAACCTGAGCGATGTCTATCCAACGCTGGATGACCCGTGCCCTGACATGTGGTCTGATCTGTCTGTGCTTCAACACCGTGCTGACCACGCAGGCCGCCACAGCGTTAAACTGCGTGATAGTGGCTCGAATGGTGGGGGCGCTGTGCTTGTTGTGCTTCTTATCCCTCTGGGACCAGACAGAGCCCAGGCAGTGGTGGGGCACAACCTTTTTAAACAGCAGCTAGAGCAGAAGAGCATGCTGACGTCAGCATGACGACACTGAAGAAACATCGCAGGGATGTAACCTGCGTAACGTTTCCCTCCTACACACCTTGTTTCCACCTCATTTCCCTCCACTTACCGCATCCATGTAGGTCAGCTGCTCAGCCACCAGGTCGGCCTCAAACGACAGGAAGTCCTCCTGAACCTCAATCTCTACTTCCTCCTCCTCCCCCAGGCAGAAAGAACTGTTGCCATGGAAACCAGCTGAAAGCAGGCAAACACAGATGATTAGACTCTGAGGAAATGTTATACTTCATATATATATAAAAAAAAATACTGTACAGAACAAATAACTATGTGTTTAAAAAAAAAAAGGAGATTCTTACTATCAATGTCGTCCATGCTGGCATGACTCTGCAGCTGCTCCAGCAGACCCATTGCCCGTCTAAGAGCCTCCGAGCCTGGCAGGGCCCTGCGCAGGTAGTCCATCAGACTGTGGAGACAGGGGTAGTCAGGAGGCTCCTGGAAGTCTTCAGGACACTGGTCCAGCCAGGCACGCAGGATAGAGGCCAAGGCACTGTGGACACAGCAGGGACAGGTGTCATAAGTCAGCTACATTGCTGAACGCTACAATAATAAAAGGTTATGCATTGAAAGCTGTCCATTTGGAAGTGAGAGCGATGAACATATAAAAATGTATCTCACGTTCTGATGGCTCCGTTGGTTTCAGAGCCTTGGCTTCTGCCTTGCTCGTTTTCTTCCACATTTCCATACCTGTACCCGAAAATAAAAACCACTAAAAATCAGAAAAATCACTCAAAAGTATAGTGAAGGCATTCTGTTGGGTTTATGCAGCAGCGCCCTCCAGCCCCACCTGTCTAACAGTAGCTGCAGTACAGTCTGTGTGCTGGCAAAGGCTCTGTAGGTGGACAGGAAGATGGAGGTGTAGGTGAGGTCGTTGTCGCCGAACGCCGTCAATAACGTCTCCACCAGACGCTCCAGTGTTCCAGCGCGGATACTTCGAATTTTGCAGGTCTCCAGCTGGCTCACCGTGTGGCCCGGGGGTAGACGATCGCCCTCCGCCTAAGAACACAAAACATTTTTAGACTGTTAAACCAGTGTGAACTGAACTGAGGAGTGCTGTTATGCATCGCAGTGACTTGACCGGTGCTCCCAAAGGCTTTGGATGCATGTCATCACAGATAAATACTGTTTAAATGTGTAGTGTTGTCTTGGTGGTTAAGCTTTAAAATGGGAAATCACAGAAGTGGAACAAATCATTAGAAGACAAAAAAAAAAAAAAAAAACTGGGAGGGAGGAAACGGAAATATCCGATATCTCCAGATGTGTCCAAGTATTGTGTCTACCGGGAAATAGAATGAGTGGTTGCACAACAGGCAGGGAGAGAGTAGAAGACGTGGTGGCACAGACGTGGAGAGAAAGAGACCTTGGTGAAGTTAACACGAAACAACAGGAAACGCTCCAATCTGCTTTTAATCACAGCTGGCCCCTCCTCCACCGTCCCGCCAGGCAGAGAGGACAGCAGCGGAGCCAAGTCCTCCCACCTCTCCCCTCGGATAACAAGTCAGTACACCAAGAAATACCTTTATGTATCTCTGTGAGCTGACCCGCTGTACGGTCACACGCACACAGGCTTAGACTTTGCAATTCGCAGTGAATTAGAAATACAAAATCTGCAAACTGCCACACACACTGTAAACAATACACCAGTGTAGGTCTACAATCCCACTGATTGTAATTGCTGTTATTCACTGACAATTGACTGTTTATAGTAAATTTACCAATGTCTAAATAGCGACTACTCTCTATTCTACTTGAGTCAATAGACAGCACTGTATAATGCACCCATGTTGGTTTAATTAGCTCAAATACAGTTGGCAGCTCATGCCGTTGTCAATACATCAATACAGTTTTAAAGCCTCAGAGCTGTTATCTGTCTCTTCTTTGTGCCGACCCCCCCAAATGTGAAGCACAAAGAAACAACAAACTAGCAACACAAGATCCTGATTTCTACCCCGCCTGTAAACAAAAGGAAAACCCCATAAATCGGACTTGTAATTTCTGTTACGCTGCGTTCGTGCATTCCTTTAGTCCTTCATGAGAAAAACACACAAGAGAAACTTATAATGCCTCTAATTGTCCCTTCTGTGCAGTATAATAATATACTGTACAACATCTTATTATGCCGATACAAATGGCACAGCTGAGGAAACAGCAAGGCCTCACATGCACAAATCAAGGAAAAGCCTTTAATCCCCCCCACACCCCCCCTTCTTTTTTTAGTCATACCAGCATTTTATAAAACACTGCTGTACAGAGGAGCGAGCCGTTTTTTTGGCAGCCGGGAAAAGTCAGGAAATCACATGCTTTAGCTAAACCGTCCAGGTCTGGTGAAACTGTTGATTTTCAGCAGACAACTAAAAAAAGGTGTCGTTTAAACTGGGACATTTACAGCTGGAATGTTAAAACAACAGGCCTGGTGGAGCACAATGCTGAGAGACGCCCCACAACTGGAAGACACGGTCTCCTTTAAAACAATAGAGATTAGGTTTTCTGTTTTTACAGCACAGCCGGCTAACTGGAGGCAGAGATTATTCCACTGTGGGCAAAAATCAGCACCACGACAGGTTAAGAGAGTGGAAAAGGCATCAGGTTCTCATGCGTGTGATCCATTTCTTCTTTGAAAAAGCTTCGTCAGCTGCACATTCTGTCATACTGCGAGACATCGGACGGGCCCACTCACCCCTAGCCATCTTGCTCCCTTGTTGGCTGCCTGCTGAATCTGTACCCTCTTCAGTGTCACATTGTAGACGGCTCCTTCCTCCACTTCCTCCCCCCAGTCCTGCACCGAGCTCTGAAAGAAGACAGAGTAAGAGGGAACATGTTAGAAACCTCGAGGAGAGTTGTTTTGTTTAGGATAAAAGAGAATTTCCTCTAACTAGCTGCAGGACGCAGAGTTAACATCCACAGGTGTCACTTCGATTGCTTATCAGAATAGGAATTTACTTTGATTGCAAACTGAGAAAAGCAGAAGGAAGAAACACAGCACTCAAACAAACTAGTAAAAGAGGGACTGAAGTGCAGTAAAACATCAAGAATGACCAACTCCCCAACCCCCACCACTGCAGCCTGCCAGGCCTCCCTCCCCGCCTTTACTCCCTCTTTTATTCCCTATCCATCTCTTTCACCGTGTCCCGGTCTCTGTGGAGCTGAAGTCAGAGCTGGACTACTTTCCCGGAGCTCAGAGAGCTGGAGATAAGAGCCAGAATGGATGAGGCCTCTAAAGCGAAGCCCTACATAACAAGACATTTGCGTCACTTTTTCTCTCTCCGTCGATGTGCCCTTCTCCGTTTGCCTGCCTAATTATACAAGCCAAGAGAGCTTGATTACAAATCGGTGCCCTGAGAGCACAACCGCACTTAAACCAGCCCATGAGGCTTGTGATTTGTGCTCATCTTGCATCTCGTCTCTGGTTGTAAATCACCGACAGGCAGCAGAGCGCATAAACAAACAGAGGGGAGCAGAGTGAGATCAAAATACAACTAAACTGCTGCTCAGAGAGCGTGTGTGCAAACACGGGGGAAATGCCGAGACATCAGCATATGGAGACAGAGACAAAAACAGAGGGAGAGACAGCGACGAGGGAGAGGGACTGGCCAAATATAAACACCACGCATGCAGTATTATGGCCAAGTGCACACACACACACACACACACACACACACACAGGCCAAGATGACTCTCACTTGTCCCCACTTTCATGTACACAGCTCAATGGCAAAGTCCACGCTATTCCCCAAACAGAGGGGCTGCCAGACAAGAAGTCAAGGGGTCGAAGTCGCCGTTACCAGGCTCAATGGAGAGTCCTGGAGCCCAGTGGCACTCAGCCATGGCCGGGCTCGGTTTGGGTTTGAACGGAGACACGTGATGCCGAGATGAAAGAAAGACCAGACCAAAGAAGCTTTGAAATAAAAAACACGGGCTCCGGCAGACAGCAAGCATGTCTGTGCTGCTGCCCGTCCCGCGCTGCATTGGTGTGAAACGTGTTCAGCCTCTTGTCTTATGGTCAGCTGCCTCTCTCGCTCCATCTTTAGTTGCTGCTGGCCGGCTGGCCGGCCGGCGCGGAGACAGATAAATACATCAGTGCATGAGTCATGCAGTCCACACACACTCCCAAAACAATAGCAGGAGGTCTCTGCGCTGGCCGGGCCGGGCCGGGCCGCTGAGTTCACAGTCTGCGCTCACAGCCGGCTTTTTGTCAGCCACAGAACTGGGGGTGTTTTCAGTGCAGCGTTCTTAAAAAAGAAAAGAAAAAAAAAAGCTCTGCTTGCTTTGTGCACCAGGTTTAGGGCTCATTGTGAGGCAAAGTCCCACGGAAACCAAAACAGTCCGTCACAGTGATATTTCTATTCAACAGAGGGAAGAGGACAGGAAACATCACACAGTAGACAGGGATGAGTTTACAGACAGCACAGTGTATCAAATGACCCGGAGGAGGTGGAAACAGGAGAGGAGGCGTTTACTCTCTGCACCAACTTGGATCCTTCCACAGAAGATGCTCAGAACGGAAGGTAGTACTCTGTCTCTGCTCAAATAGCGCTAATCTGCCTCTCAGCTGTGTGTGAAACAATACTCCCACAACAACAACAACAACAGTTGTGTTAAATCTCTGGCGCGGATCTGTTGGCTTTTGTGTTTTCCTGCCCTGCACGCAGCTGTGACCCGTGGAGAGACGGGGGCCTCGCCAATTGTTCCCTCTCTGTCCCACTGCGGGCCCCCAGACAAAAGTTTTCATGTGCACCATCAGGGAGGGAGGGAGGAGGGGGGAGGAAGGGAGAGGGAGGAGGGGTAGCTGGCGGATCGAGTTATCTGGCAATGTGCAGGGGATTTTTATTTATTATTTTTATCCTCCCCCTTCCCCACGTCTACCCAACTTTGCGTGACATCTTGGTTGTCGGGATTTAAAGCCTAGTTAAAACAATTAAAACTAAATGTTCAACCCCCCCCCCCCCCCCCTCTTCTTGTCCCCTTTATCCAATACTTTCCCAAGCCTACAAACACCCCCCCTGTTCTCCCTCTCTTCAAAACCACAAACCCAACAACTGAGCACAGGATGGAAAACCATGAGAGTTGGAGGGGGGGGTGTTTGTTTGGTTTAGGTTTTTACCATTTTAGTTTTCCAGGCGAATTTCATGGTGAGCGTTTCTTTCATGATCCGGGGACAGCATCAGACCTCGGGAATAATCCGCCAAGGGCAGAAGACGACGCGTTCCCTTTGACGTTTCCTTTCGACAAAGCAAAACAAAACGAAAACAAAAGCCGAGATCCTCACTGAAAACCGTCCTTCTCCGTCACCGCGCTCCGCTCCAAACTCTCCTCCGTCCGTCCGTCCGTCTGTCAGCAGGCTTCCCCTTCTTCTGCTGAATGGCCCGGACTCCGCCCCCTTTCAGCTCCGCCCCTCTTCCGTCCGACTGACAGCGCCGCGCGCTCCGACTCACGCTCGTGATTTCACGCGAACCATGAATCTCTTTCCTGTGAAAAATCGTCGCGTTTTGTTTTTTAAATGATTTGTTTTTAAGGATTCATTTGAAAAACGACCATTTCACCAAATGAAACGAACCTCGCTGCGTAAAAACCTTTTACTCTTTAGGTTTTTCATTTTGTTTACATCTTCAGAACAAACGTTTTTTGTGAAAATGAAAGCCCTATATACATGTACAGTATACATTCTTGTTGTTGTTCTTCTTATTCTTTATTTTATTAATTACTTTTGATCATACTGAGTAAAACAAAATAGAATCTTTTTTCTGCATTGTGTGGGAGTTGTGCCTGTGCTTTATTGAAACAGGTCATGCCCACGGTTATAACTTCCCCTGATGTTGTGATTGCATGCTGTTAGGAAGCGATTTTACTTTAGTTTATTTTAAACAAACATTTTTTCATGTCTGTCTTTAAACTACAACCCTCGTTCTGTGTAAAAATGCTAAGTTATGGGAGGCTTCAGCAGTGATGAAGTCTTTTTAATGCGATATTGCTTTTTTTGCTCCCCCACAACTTTAGAAGACTCCCACGTTGACTAACTCAGATTGCCGAACCCTAATGTTTAATGTTACTTGAAACTGCATTTTGCCCAGAACAAGGACTTTGGATGTTGTCCACACCTGGAATCATGTTAAGAGTCTATTTACTTACGACCAGCGTGAAATGTGAACCTATATCCTTGTAAAGAGTACTCCACTGAATCAGTATCACTCCTGTAACATTGTCAGGCTTGTGCAGTTAACAGAAAGGATCAAAACTGTTCTCTAGAACCAGAGATTTTGTCTTTCTATCCCACACATTTAACCCTTTAACCCTTTAGGTTTTCTGGCTGCAGTTTACCAAGCTGTTTATTCACTTGAATACACCAGTGGCAATTAACATATAGATTACTGTAATGCACATTAACATACCGTTTTAATAGTTTTTATATGAGTGGATGAAGTGATGTACTGTAGAAGCAGCTGCAGCCTCACGGCCCCTGCGTGGGACAATACAAGGAAGGCTGTAGATGCCGTCACCAGTACTGTGCATTGTCAGTGACAGGAGAGGAGAATAGGCTGAGTGTGAGAATGGGCAACACTGTTCCACTGTGTGAATGTGCCTGCACACGTAGTCAAGCAGCCCACAAACGGGAAGATATGAATCAAGCGCCCACTTTGTGAGGGGTCTTTTTGTACAAAGTTGTATCGTAAACATATATCAAACGTGAGCACGCAGTAGTTCACACATCCGCTAGTCCATTTAGTCAGCTGACAGAGTTTTTAAACTTCTGATTCAGAGTCAGGAGACAGTGTTACGATGTTATGATGTTTATTGTCATCCGGCTCAGTGGGAGAGATCTGTTAGACCTGCCTCAATTTTAATATTATGCATGTGAGTATGTGTGTGTGTGTGTGTCTGTGTGATATGCCTACCCACTCCTCTGGCTCCCATAACACCAACATGTAACCCCAACGTCACTCGCAGCGTCACTGTCTGTCACACACCACGGTGTCACGTAGGGCGCACTCACACACACAGATGCACCCACGCACACAAGGTCCCCACTTTTGGCATCGTTGCTCCCTCCCAGGTTTACTTGGAGGGCACTGAAAGGCCAGGGAAGCCCAATGTACGAGACTTTAGTGTGTCTCTCAGTGTTTCTGCTGACTGTTCATCAGTCTATGTATCTGGCCGGGCTCCAGTTCCCAGGCCGAGCTGCCCCAGCGTCCACTCGGGTCTCTGGATCTCTGGGAAGCCCAGAAGGGCAGTGGGAAGGTTGCGACCCCTCATGACCTCCAGCTCAGCCCTGCGGGGATTGGAGTGTTGGTCTCACAGTGGGACTGATGGCACATCTCAGCACAAACATGACGTCTGACAAATGTGACAGCTGCTATTCAGTCTGACAAATGTGACAGCTGCCGTTCCGTCTGATGGATGAGAAGAGGAGTACCCACATCTATCAACTAGAGATGAAAATGTGAAATGTCTTCTCTTTCTCTGCGGCCCAGGTCCATTAAAGTATACTAGTATTATTATCCTAATGGGACTCATCAGAAAGGACTCTTTGACAGATTTAGGCCTGTTCATAGGAGGCTAAATTTCAGTAAATGTCATATCTGGTTTTTGGTATTTTGGTCCAAATCCCAAGCCCTTTAGAGCAAATCCAAGTTTAAAAAATAATTCAGCATTTGGGGAAATAAACCCATTTGCTTTCTTGCCAAGAGTTAGATGAGAAGATTGATACTACTCTCACGTCTGTAGGCCTACACTAAATATGAAACTAGAGCAAGCAGGCAGTTAGCTTAGCTTGCTCGCAGCTAGCAGTCAGCTTGTCAGGCTGGAAACAGAGGGAAACAGGCAGATTTTGTTACCTTTGGACAGAGCAAACTGTCAGCACCTGTGTAAAAATGACACGCTGTTGATTTAAAGGGGTTATGTCCAGGACTATTTCTTGACCTGATGCAATGATTTCCTTGAGCCTCCTCACCACTGTGAGGTTGCTAATTGCAAGTCAAGCTGCTAGTCTCATCAAGTCGAAGTAAGTCTATTTCTAACATAAATGAGACCAAGTTCTTGTATCTGCAAAATCTGTAAATGAACTAGCAAAGTACAGCAGCTGTTATTTAAATGTTGCAGAGCAAAAAGTACAATATTTTTCGAGGGATCAGATCTGCTGTAGCCTGAAATGCATCAGTTTAAGAGAATGTGACAGAGGTGAATGTCATCCTCATGCTGCTATCTTTGAAAATATTGCCCGTAGTTTTCCTTTCTCTTGGAAGACTAATGACTCAGTTACACTTAGGAAAGCCCTTGACAAAGGCAGATCAGTTTTTTATCATTTCCAGCACGTTCTTCTCTCTGTTCCACAAAGTCTGAACAGGAAGCTATAGAGAACAGACAGAAAGGGGACAAAAACAGGAGGAGTGCTGCTCGCACTGTTATTGCACCACTGTGGGGAAAAACGCACATTCCAGGAAATCTCCCACTTCCTGCCTCCAGCCTCCTGACTCCAGCAAGCCTGCTGTCCTCATACCTGACTGGCTGGGGAACCTCTCTTGCCTGGAGCACGGTCATAAAATCAGATCAATAAGTGGATGGAGGAGAGGGGAGGAGAGGCCAACAAACACTGGGCATCACAATATTGAAAAACCAGAACCAAACCACAGACAGACAAGAGGACAGTAACAGGGGTGGGGGTCTTGAGCAGCTTGTGTAATATCTCAATATTTACAGCCAAGATAAGAATCAGGTCATGTGTCAGAGAAAGTGCACACTGTTGAGATTAACTTGAAAGGACATTATCTCTAACGGGTTGTGTGGGAGAGGGAGAGCTAGAGACAGAGGGGGAGGAGGGGAGCTCACAGCACAGTCGGACACACTGTATGGATCCATACTGGCTGAAAGACATGCGTGATGCAACACTGGATGCGTGATGCACTGGCTTCCAGAGAAAGAGTGATTTCATATTTCAGGCCTGAAAGAGACGCAGCTGGAAACAAGTAAACAGAGGAGACTCGTCATTTCACCCGGTGAGAGGAGTATCAGCTGTGGAGCCGAACTCTCCAGTGGAAAGTCTTTGTGTAAAAACAAAAAATGGAGAGGATGTTTCCTGCTACCATATCTGGACCAAATGTGTCAGTACATTCATACCCACTTCTTGTTTGTTCATTCTTCCTATATTATGCATGGGTGCGTTTCACTGTGTTTGTGTGTGGTTGGTGGGTTTGTGTTTCCAAAGCATACTGCCCAGTAGAGGGCAGAGTTCATAAACCGCTATGTTTATCCAGAGTCAGCAGAGGTTTTAGCCAGACCTGGCCAGAGCAACAAAACCCATGAGCTTGGATTTATGGTGCAGGGTCAGGATGATCTGCTATTAATCAATAAAACCTAAGGATGATCAGTCAAGGTCAATGGGCCATTTAAGAGCAGCAAAGCAGTGGCAAGGTACTCAGTAAGTTTATTTGATAGGTATCTAATGAGGCAACAAACCAACAGATGAGTAGCAGCAACGACAAAAACACAGCTAGATAAGCACATGCCAGGCCTTCTCTCATCATACACACAGCTGCATTTTCTTTCACTCTTTCTCTCTGTTTCTGTCTCTGGTCAACTGAAGCCTTTGTTCAGACAGCCACATTAAAGCTCTGTCTGCCTCTGTCCTTCTCTCGCTCCCTCTTCTCTTATGTCATGTCTCTGCTCCCCTATGATCTATTGTCCTGGCTGTTGTTGAGCTCT
The DNA here is from genome assembly GCA_036023855.1 of Gadopsis marmoratus. Classification (NCBI taxonomy): domain Eukaryota; kingdom Metazoa; phylum Chordata; class Actinopteri; order Centrarchiformes; family Percichthyidae; genus Gadopsis; species Gadopsis marmoratus. The sequence goes on along the minus strand of JAVQJF010029476.1, from coordinate 6,292 downwards.
CCCCCTTTCTCTCTCTGGACGGGTGACATCATTAGTTTCCAGTAAAGTCCAGCGCCGTAGACTGAGACTCCCTCCCCTCCTCCACACTCCTCATTACACACATAGCTGAACCTGCAAACCTAACCAAGGACATAGGTCTAGGAAAAGCTGCTCGAGGTGTCATTAACACCTAATCCACCAAATCAAATTTATGTACAGAGAGTTTTTGGTCAGAAAAATTGTGAAACAGACTTTGATGACTCTGATGGTATGCTGGTAGTTAAGGTTCTTTCTGGTGTCTCTGCATTTAGAAGAGTTCAGATAAATAAGATAAGTCCCAGCAATCCCCCCCCCCCTCCCCCCGTTCATGGGGCCCCAACTCTGACCAGCCTAGATCTAAGCCCTGCTAAGCCTTGAATGAATCGGTCTGGACTGGCTCGGTTGTCTGTCTGACCCCCTGCTAATGAGAAATGGACCATCTGTTGTGCAACAGACACATACTAAGTTGTCACATATGCAACAAAAACAACAGCACACAGGACCAATGAAGCCGGTAACACACTGGTGACGAACAATCCAAATCACACCAGAAAACAGCAGACTCATTCATTCAGCACATCAAAATGTGCAAAATCACACTCACTGTGACCGTCACGCTATTTGAGTTTTTACTTCATATATACATGTATGCCACTTATTTTCCTTCCATTTAATTGGTGTCGCTAATTCTAATTCTGGGAGATATTGCGCTGCCGTCTGCAGTGTGAAGCATGTGCGTTGCAGGAAATGAAACTGCGTACACGATGCACACATCGGAGCTGCTGCAGAAAAGAAGCAGTAGCTGTATTGTAGCACAACAACAAGCACGACTGTTGCCATAACACCAATCAAAATATAAGACACTGACATGGACACATTAATGACTGTGTAAAGTTGTAATATATATAACAATATATCCTGCTTAATCAAACTCAGGATGTATTTCCTGTGCTAAAGTGAGTGTACTGTATTTCTTTGTTTATTATAGCATTTGACCTCATAGAGTTAATATAGTTAGCAATCTGCTGACATACAAAATGTGTGAGTGCTGGCTGCTCATATTAATAACTGTCGTGTGGACACCAGCAGCACCCAGCTTCACAGGCTAATGCCATACACACTCACACACGCACACACACACACACACACACACACACACACACACACACACACACACACACACACACACACACGCTAATACACACATCACAATCTCAGCTAGATCCTAGTCATGCGTTCTGGCTAATACTGCAAGGCCTGCCTGAGTGGGAAATGGAAGGAAAAGAGAATTTAGTGTGTGTGTGTGTGTTTGTGTGTGTAAATAAAAACCAAACCAAATCAAGGACTGTGCTGCTGCAGATATTGCCTTCTGTCTCCTACTAACCCACCCCTAAACTCACACAGCCACAAAACACACACCCATCTCCATATGGTGCGTTGAGTTTCTGCCCCAGTTGGGCGAGCTGCTCCCGTGGTGTTGGTGCGCTGGGATGGATGCTCGGGTGACAGGGACAATGCCCACAGTATTGACTTTTCACACCAGTCCTACTGTGCAACCTAATTAGGCCCAAGATCACAATATGAACCTCTACAGAGCTGCAGGCAACTAGACAACTTGACACACTGGGGGTCACCCAAGTGTGTAAACACCATCTTAAGTGGACAGGGACCTAGATTTTAGAGAACAGAGAGTGTGGTAGCTTGTGAATTGTGCAATCTGAGACAAAAGAAAGGACAGAAATGATGCGACTGAAGTACATTACTGTCCCTCCACTTGTGTCCTGTATTGCTGGCACTCACTGGCTTAAACAATAAACTCATTCCTTTCCATATCCCCTGAGTGGTGCTCCCCAGCTGTGCCATGAATTGATCAATAAAGATTGTAAAACATTATAGAATTGTACTACCTAAACCCATACAGTCATTTTTTTTTTACAGGAAAAAGGACTAAGAACTAGTGAATCACTGAACCGTCATCAAAAAACAAGCAAGAATCAAAATTGTAGGAATGGAAACACTGAAACGTCACTGAGCATCAGCCCAGAACGTGCACTTCTCTGTTCAAAAAGACAAGAAAGAGGAAGGAAGAGTGCTAACTCAGCTTTCTTACTTTTTTCAATGGAAAACACATCATCAAAAATGTTGCCCCTCTTCCTTTGTCCCTGTTTTCCCTGTAAAAAATCACTTCTTCATTTCCAGCATTTGACCCGCTGAGGTTATTGAACTACCCTGCTGGTTATTGTAAGCTAACGGTCATGAGGCAGCAGCTAATATTCCCTCTGCTGGAGTTTATAATTGATCGGCCAGCAGCTTAATTACATTGCCCTATCACTGACACGGAGAGAAGAGTGCAAAAGAATGCTGCACACTTCTAAAATGCAGCTAAAGCTTTTAAATGAACTGTGATAACCCACTGAACACTCACTTCTGTACAACTGGGTTCAAATCTGGTCAAGTACTTTGTTATTCCTTCTCGTGACACGTCTTGCAACACAACGAAAAATTCAATTTAAAAGACGCATTTCCTTTATCTTTGTGTTTCATTATCGTCAATTTCAGATGCTCCATCTGCATGTCAATCTCAACGTCCCTCCACTCGTGTGAACAGGTGGGAGTGAACTGCTGACAGCGACATCTCAGCGGTCCTCCCCCCGACCCTGAGCTGAACTGTTGACATGACAGCTGTCCATGAGCACACAGTAGGGCGATTACAGAGAGGTAATCAGTCCAATAACTGTCTTTATGACTGGCATGGTTTCATAAACTCATGCAGGTAGGGAAAACTGACAGGAGAGTGAGTAACAGCTGTAAAGTCAAAGTCTTCCAAGTCAGCGAGAGCCAGCTGATGGACCTGTTCTATAACACATGGAGAGAAAAATGCAATGATTGCTTTTTATTGCAAGAATGACCCTACATGTTTGAGGTCTTTTGTGCTTTTTGTGTCACAAAATCTTGGTTTGGGAAGCTTCAGCAGGAGGCAGGACCCACTTGAAGTTCCATGAGAACCAGACTGATGGTGTTGTTTATTCTTACATAACTTTATTGAGGATAGTTACCCCTCTATATAATCACCCTTATTGCCCTCCAGCCCAGCTGTGAAAAACAGTCACAAGGATGAGCTGGTCTGACACATGTAAGCTGAGCCTTGCTTTGGCTACAGCATTCAGAGAGTGTCAGCCTCTGCAAGCTAACCTCCAGTCTTCTTACCCCTTGGAACAATTGGTGGAAACAGTGCTGCGATATGGGAGGACACATCAACCTGGATGTCAGATAGGCAGCGAGGAGGATGATCTCCCAGTATTTGGACTCAAAACATACATGCATGCGCCACAGCGTGATAGACATCCAATAAAAATTCACATAGATGAAGTATTACTGTAAATTGGGTTATTCTCAGTGATTATAATGGGTTTTGGGGGTTCTTTTATGCTGTCAGAGTATAGCAGTACTGGAGCAGGTGGGGTTCAGTGTCTTGCTCAAGGACACTTCAGCAGAGTGGTTTTCTGTCCTCAGTCTCTCTACCTCAATGTGCCATTTATAAAACACCAAAACTATTTTCACTTTAGTTTCAATTCCACAAGTGCAAACATGCGAACATTTTGCCACAACTAAAGTGGAATAAGCCGTTGCTGCAGGTCATTTTTCTGGTAATCACACCGTTATGAGGAATCTGCGACCTCACAGACGCACGAAACAGACGTAAAGAAACCAAAACGCGCATATGCTGACATGAAGTGCAATGTAGTCAACATTTTTGTCATGCTTTTCCTTTGGCTGACATATTAAAGACATTATGGTGTTTGGCTTCTGAAGTAAAGTGAGTAATGCCTCTTCTGTGAACTCAGCACAGCAGTGCTTCCATACACACACACACACACGCACACACACACACACACACACACACACAGCGACCGATAAGCGGTAGTTACTCTAATTACTGCTTTTCACAAGAGGTCAGCTGTGCTCTCATCCGTGCCACCAAAGGTTACTGTCTAGTTTGCTTTATTGCATTATGAGCTGTTGACGTCTTGCATAAAATCACACTGAGTCAAGGTCACACAAAGGAACTGAAACGTAATCATTTGAGAAATGGCAACGCGATCACCTATTAATAAACTGATAAATTGTGAATGTTTTTGATTTTGTTTCAAAATGACCCTCAGTTTGCTGTAAATGACACTGGCGGTCTATGTGAGAAGCGTAGGCTGCTGGGTGCAGGATGTGTCACAACCACTTAGCCGTCCATGTGACCACCAGCTGGGCCAGAACTGCTGAGTCCAGAACAGCCACAGATTTGCTGTGATTTAGTCTTCAGCCGTAGACAAATGCCTTTCTCTGTCTCATGCACACACACATTTCCCTTTCCTATCCCTCTTCCCTGTTTCTCGCAATCACCACAGACATCCAACAAACAGACCTTGGAAGAGTTACAAACCAGTGTGCTCCTTGCTGCGTATCTCTAACTGTTTATAATTCCAAGCGTCTTTTCTCAGTTAATTGTTGTTGTTTTCTTCCCATCTTAATCTTATTCCTTTTACTGCCCCCCCCCCAAAAAACTCTTTCCACTTCATTTCTCATTCACATCCTTGAATGTATCAAATCCTTTAACACCAAACAACACTGGGCCGCCTCGCACGCACTCCAAACAACAGAAGGCACAGGAAGGTCATTCATTTGGAGCCAACATCTGCCAGATTGTTTAGCGAGACTGGAAGTCTCAGAAATAAAAAACAGATCTCAAACTAACAGCAGGAGGGGACAGACACAATTAGTCTGCCATGTACTGACCCAGTGGTGCGGGCTGCTCTCTGGGGAGCGAGGCTGGTACCTCTGCAGGGCGACACCGCCTTCCCCCTCCAGCAGTAAGGTGCAGTCCAGGTCTGGGCAGTGGTGGTGGGAACCCACAGGCCAGGGCAGAAGGGTGGCCAGAGGGTAGTGGGAGATCATGCTGACCGCCTGGTCCAGCGGCAGGGGTGACAGGGACGGCAAGGCATACTCTTCAGTGGAAGCAGACGAACTCTGGAGCAGGGGTCTGGAGCAAATGTTGGTGATCAAGATGACGAGGAGTTGAGTTCAGATTTAGGATCAACTCCTTCAGGTCTTGATTGTCAGACGGTTTGGCCACCTCCTCCTCTCTCCTCAGTGGACTTGTCTTCAGCTCAGAGGTGTGACTAATGATAACCCTCCTCTCAAGTTGTCCACCTCAGTCTTCTCCTTTACTGTTTCTTCCTCTCTTCAGCCCCCCCCCCTCTGGAACAGCTCTCAACCACATGAGTGATTAAAGTCTATTGTCTTTCTCTCTCCTTCTACCTCCTTCTCTCTCTCGCCCTCTACATTCATCCGGGACAGAGGGGGAGGAGTTATCACTTAGTCTGCCCGGCCCCCCTTAAAAGAAACTACCCACTGACTGACTGTGGAAGAATGTGAAGAAAAGGAAAGAAAGACAGGAAGGCTGAGATAGAGGTGATATTGCAGAAGAAGATCTAAGAATGACTACCAACAGCGGATATTTTCCATGATACACAGACTTTTGGCCTCATTTACGTTCCTGCTGAATCCCAAACTGCACTCAATTAAACTTCAAACAGATTTCAAATCTTATCCTCACTGGTCTGAGTCATTGCCATTGTTGCATTTTGCCATAATTTGTCCCTAAAGCCATTTCAAATCCCCTCTTTCTTTTCATATGTGCTACTAGGAGCAAGTTTAGGCAGTGCTGTGTTTGTAAAATGTGATACAGAGACATTGTTTTGCATTAAACTTAACAAGTTCAGGAGTCCAGATGTGCAGATGGCTTCATAAAGTTACTGATTCAGCTCTCTGTTAAGCAGTACAGCGTGGTGACAATTGTGACAGCAGGGCAAAGGTCAAACCACAATAAATGTGTAACAATTATGGAGAGCATGCGTGTGTTTGTGTGTGTCTGTGTCTGTGTGTGTGTGTGTGTGTGTCAGGGTAGGAATAAGAACGTTGCTGAGGCGGTGCTCCGACACACACACACACACACACACACACACACACACACACACACACAATGTAGATTAGGAAGTTAATATTGTACATAAGGTGAAGAAAGTTGTTTACTACAGTTAGAAGCTGCAGTGTGAAGTCAGACTTTGTTTTCTCAGGTAAATAAACAACCACTGGAAAAACACCAATGTCAGAGAAACATCCGGTGGAGTTGCTCCACAGCAGAGGATGCACACATGCACACACACACACACACACACACACACACACACACACACACACACACACACACACACACACACAC
>JAVQJF010029473.1:0-38784 GCA_036023855.1 Gadopsis marmoratus | reverse complement strand
AAAAAATCCATTGATGGAATAACCTGGTCATTCAGTATATTCAGGTAGTCAGATGACTTAATTCTTTGGCCACATAACATTGCTGAACCTAGACCTGACCAACTGCAGCAACCCCAGATCATAGCACTGCCCCCACAGGCTTATACAGTAGGCACTAGGCAGATCCAGATGCTGCAGATCCAGACTCCATAGATCCAGACCAGACACCACATATCTAGACTCCACAGCTCCGGAGGCAGAAACACTCACACACAGCAGCAGAAGGAGAGAGGGGGGGGAGCTGTGACTCTCTGTCAGCCTGGCTACAGTGCTGAGCAGAAACCTGGGATTGTTCTTATTTTTCTCTATTAATGATGAGTAGTAGGCTGCTCTGGCATTATGGAGACTGAACGTGATTCTTCCAGATGGTGGAACCCATTTCCTTTCAAGTTTATGTGATGTTTGCTTTAATCTGCGGGTTTCAGGATTATACCTTGGAGCTAACCTCCTTTGTTTTATTATCTTCTTTTTTAAAGGGGCAGTAGAGTCGAGTGTCATTCGCAGTGAGCCTACAGCACTATCAACAAGATTATCAATTTGAGAGGGACTAAAGTTAAATAGGAGTCCTCTGTTATATTGAGATATGGCGCTGAAGTAAATGCTGATGGAATCACTTCCTTAAATTTAGCTACATCACTTTCAGATAGACCTCTAGTATAGGAATGTTTGAATAATGGCGTGTAGTCCAGTAATAGTAATGATCGGATAAAAAAGATTCTGTGGAAAGACTTAGATTTTTAATTTCAATGCCATAGACAAGAACAAGTTCGAGGGTGTGGTTAAAACTGAGTGGGTTCGTGCACACTCTGATAGAAGCCAGTCGAATCTATTAATGAGATGGCTGCAACTATTAATGGGTATTAATGTGACTGGGGGGGAGTGGATTAACATGTTAACATATTCATCATGACACAGCCAGGTTTCAGTAAGACAGAATAAATCAATATGATAATCTGATATTAGATCATTAACTAGTACAGGTTGTTGTTTAAGAGTCCACATTTAATTTTCCTATTTTGTTGTACTGATGCAGTGGTGGTCTTAATTTTTTGGGGGGTGGTTATGTATTTTATATGGCTTTTAAATATAGTTCCTCTTCTGTTTACTTTTGATTTAATTAATGTATGTGGTCGTAAGGTGGGCAACTGTGGAAGCGCAGAGAAGCATGTAGGACTGCAACTCTGTCTCCTGGTGTCAACTCTGAGTTGTCATGGCTTAGGGCCGCTAACAAACTCGGCCAGATTTCTAGATATGAGAGCGGCACCCACATCATTACCTGGACACCACCTCGACAACCAGCGGTTGAATGTCATCGCTAGTAAGATTGGGTGGGGGACCAGAGAAAACTACGGAGTCTGACATTGTCTTTGCGTATGTAAACACCAACTCCACATTTTCATGACCTCTGATTGGCAAAATCGGGTGCCATTACCACCGACGTGAATAATAATCTTATATTTACGCTTATCCTTAGCGAGCAGTTTCAAATAAGATTCAGTGTTGCCCGCTCTGGCCCCACGGATACATCTGACTATGGTCGCTGGTGTCGCTAACTTCACATTTCTCAAAATACAGCTACCAATAATCAAGAGTTTGTTTCTCAGCGGGTGTGGAACTGAGTGGAGAGAACCTGTTAGAAACCAGGGCTTTAGACACTATTTCTAAAAAAATATCATTCTTTAGTGTAATTGAAAACAGAATTTGTGTTATGTCTAATATCAGTTGTCATATAATTCTAGTATTTTATAGCACTCACCTGGCACATCCTGTCTCAAAAATATGCATAAAAATGTGTCCCAGCATTTGTTACCTGTAGGCTGGACTACTGGCTCCTCTCCTGTGGAACCAGCTTCCAGTCTGTACGGGAGGCAGACCCCCACCTCACATTTAAGAGTATTCTTAAGACTTTTGTGTCTGACAAAGCTTATAGCAGGCGCCATGGTCGCCATGGTTACCATGTAGCCAACATGGCTACCACATTGCCATGGGTGCCTTGCTTACTGTTGCCATGGGTGCCTTGCTTACTGTTGCCATGGCTACGCCCTGAAGGTTTGGACATAGACTTTTTCCCAGGTCCGCACCCCTGGTACTCTAAACGAGATCTAGGCTACTATGTTAGCAAGTGCTATGAGATAACTTTGTTATGATATGGTGCAATATAAATAAATCTGAATTGAAACTGAATTGAATTGAACCTGGTGTTCAGTGTTCATAGTATTGTTCCCCCTTGGAAGGAGCAGTGAACCCCTAGAAAAGTACTAATGGGAATAATTTGAACCTCTCCCAGACAACCCTGGTTCAAGCAGTGAGAGACAAAAATCAGGGAGGAGTAAAAGAAATTTCGAAGGAAAAAAGAAAAGTGTGAAAGAAAGAAAGAGGGAGGGAGGGAGTACAAGTTGGTGCTATTATGTGACTTTCTGGCTGATGTCAAGGACTGGATATTCCACAATCTCTTCCAAATAAATTTGGACAAAACTGGGATTATTCAAGAGGAAGAATGACTTCAGTCTGTCCTTTTCTGTTTTGCCACATGCACCCCCACCCCTTCCTCTCAGTCTCTTCCTCTCTTTACCTCCTCTCTACTCTTTCTTATTGCCTTTATCTTGATCTCACAGACAAAGCACTGGGCAGAGTCACCTTGAGGCAAAATGCTATGAGTTGTCCGTGTGCTTGGGGAAATCCGCAAAGCAGTATATAATATAAATGTGTAGATACTTGACATGTCTATATATTTGTTTTTATATCAGGAATGGCAATAATCCTCTTCATTCACTTAAAGCATGACTGGACTCTTTAGCTCAGATTTAAAAGAAACCAGGTGAAAGAAGTATTTTTTTTTCAATCTTAGCTTCAATTTCCTTTTTTGGCACAACATTTACAAAGACATTTGTGTCAAAGCTTATTAAAGAACATACTGGACTGAAAAAAAATCTCAAAGGCGATTATGTTATGTGATGATCAATGTTGCTTGTCTTCTGTCAGCAGACTCCAGCTCCGTTTTTATTGAGCCCACAGGAGCTGGCAGTGAGGTCGTGTTATCTTAGGCTTATTTGGCTTCTTAAAAAAAAAGGGAAGTTAGTTCAACAAATTTAAATGATCTACATCTTAAAAAATATAATTTTGGCCACAGTGGCAGCCAGAACAAGCTGTATACATCTGACATATCTTTAACTTTGAAATGGCAACCTTCTTAGCATATAGTCGACTATGTTTCTGACCTGGGGAATATAATCTACAATGTAATATTACATGTTACTTTAAGCTGTTTTTGTCTTCACTTACTCCTGAGTCTCTGTCTCTAGCTGCTAACTGCTCAACTATATTCACAAACTAGTTGCTAATCGCTAACTCTGTCTGTTGTTGGGGGCAGTTGGTTTACAGAGCTACAGGGGAAATTCAGAGTGGGTGATATTGTGGGATAGTCACTAAGAGCAACCCCGTTCACATACAAGATGTCATGTGATCAATTTTTAATATGAAATAGTCATTATAGCTGCTTTAAGTACATAAGACATTAAATAATCTTACATTACTAAAAAGGCTTTCATGCCATTCAATGAGTAAGCTAACACATCACGTCCCTGACCTCCTTTTAATTGTTGCGCTGATGCTCTGTGTATCAAAGGTGTGTCCATCCAAAGTTCAGTAGGTAATTAATGTTTTCTGTGAAAGGCTGAAGTGACTCAGCCCCAATCATGTCTCCTTCTAAATAAAATAAAGTGGTTCAAAAAGGTGCTTGATTTTCCTACTGATCTACTGTTATATATAATTGGTGAACAGACAGGTTATTAAGTACTATACAGGTGGATTGTCACACTGGAGGAGAAGCCTATTAGATTCATCTAAACGTTTATCCATCTGGCCCCTTCAGAGTGAAAGTGAAACACTGCTTAGTTCAAAGTGCTGTAAAAAAAAGGGTGTGAGACAGGTGTTAAAAGTTGTATCTTTATCTTGATTCACAAAAAGATAAAGAAGCAGTGGTGTTACATGAAATATAATCATACTCGATGACTAAAATGACTGATGAAGACAAGGCAAATTGTTTTTTCTGTTGGCTTATGCGTCTCCACAATTCAAAAATGGTCATTTGAATAAAAATATTTAAATAGACAGTACAACAACTGACCAGAAATGAGGGACACAAACTGTCTTAAAAAAGAAATCCAATGCCATCGCTAACAGAACATGGTATAACACTAGTGCAAATGATACAAACCAACTAAAACAGTTTGTGTAACAGTCCCTATAATGTGACTCATATGGAGAATTATATAGTGTGTACAGTATTTGCATACACCCACCTGCCAATACAACTAATTTCAGTTGCAGATTGAGAGAGAAATGTGGTCTTTATCTGGCTTTTGCAGTAGCTGCTCAAACTGCTGCAATTAAGCCAATAAGTTAATCATGAACTTAAACTATAGAGCAAAAAAAAAAATTATAAAATCCAATTAAAACCAGCTAAAACATGGCTGTGTAATGGAGGTCCTTGTGTTCTGCAGTGGCGCATGCCAGTCGGTGACGTCTTTACTCAGCATCAAGGACCATGATGTTGACAAAGAGTCCAGCTGAGGAGAGAACGTCCCCATTCTTATTGAGCAGAGGCACGTGTCTGTATCCTGTGTGGGAGCACAAAGTGGTTGCAGTCAGTGATCAGAAAGAGGAGAATATGAAGAGCTCATTATGCAGAGTGTGAATTGAGCTCTTTGCTCGGCGTGTCTGTTCATTTATGAAGTGTGAAAAACAGAACTATCGGTGGATTTACATGACTGGGTTACAGTGAAGGAAAAAAAGCTGATCAATTCTGCAAATATCCACTGCCAGTTGCTGAACGTACCCATTTGTAAGCTGTTGAATGGAAGCGTGTACTGTCCTACAAACTCATTATCAGACATGGAGTCATAGTCTTCAACGACGAATCGCACCAGTGCCAGATGTGGTACGTACACGTCAAACTGGAAGCTTTCATTCCACGTCGGGTTAAAACCTTAAACAGAAAAGAAGAAAGATGCCATTGGTTCCTTGATGGATCACAGATTTGATTAATTTCTGATGTTCAGCATGTTGGTGAACTTTTAACCTGCCTCGTCTAACTTGTGCTAACTTCAAAGGCTTCCCACGTTTCCCAGAATGCACTTCGGCAACCCCCAGAGGGCGTGAATGCTGTGCGTTTTACACATTAAAGACAGATATTTGCAGGGCAGGCAGAGCTGGAGTTCCACCCCAGTAAACAAGAAGCAGCAGTCTTGCAAAGTGCTACATGTGTTGTGGCTGCATTGCATTGTGGTCTATTGAGGCTTCTACTGGTCTATGATCCTGAAGTCACGGCAAATACTCTTTACCTTTAATATTACCTAACTGAAAATGTGAAACAGCATTGTAACTGATTAAATAAAATAAAAATGTCGCATTGGCTATGTTCAGCTAATATAATCTGCTAGAATTCCCCCAAAAGTATATATACGACCAATATCTGCTTTTTAAACTAAACTGCATTGAAAATTAAATATATGCGTATAGTATTTGAAAGGAAAGGCACCATTGTTTTGAACAGGACTGGTCTCTTTCTCAGCAACATCAGCCGGCACTCCGTACACCTCCACTTTAACCAGTGGGTCCACAATGGAGGATTTCTTCATGTTCACTTTTGGGAGCTGCTGGGCTGATATAATCTGACGACAGGCAGATTATATCACGTCAGATAATGAAAGGTCCTTCACGATACAGAGAGCAGGATTTCGAACAGGACAACTATACGGCAAATGCTTGGGCGGAATGTGGGAAACGCTCACCATGACATGGAGCGTCTTGTGCTTCAGCCAGTCTCCTCGGGTCAGGGTGATGGGGTCAAACTCTGTGGCTATGTCAGTCATGAAGGCCGGTTTCAGGATGTAGCCACTCTTTCCGTTAACCAGAAATCGGCCCTGGTTGATGTCCATGTCTGTGCAGCTTGTCTGGAAGTTTAAGGTCACTGAAAAGGTAAATAAATAAATATTAAAATAAGATGATGCAGGGGAGATGATGGATCATAAAATAAGCGACTGAATTTTTATCTATTATGTACCAATTTGGCAGCCAGCATTCCACAGAGGCACTGGGTTGTAGTTGGAGGAGTTGGTCCTGGAGCCTGCTGGGTAGATGCGGCTCAGCTTGTCCACGTTGTGCCGGATGTAGGCATTGGCTGCGGACAACACATCGAGAACAAGCTCAAAGTTAGATCACAATTTTCTACCAACAGATTTTAACATTAGTTGCACTTTATTCTGGTTTATCTGTTCAATTCAATTACTTTCAGCAGAAAAACAAAGTTGCTCTTAACATTTAACATTTTTAAAAACTTTCCCTGATAGGGATTTCTAACCTAAAACAAAATCTTAATAATTGTTCAAATATAAATATAGAGGCTCTGAACAATTTTTTTCACTATGTAAATACTTTGTTCTGTAGGGAGGAAGTTAAAGGGAAACCGGTATTTTTGCTGAAGAGTAAGATCAGTCTTGCCCAAGGAAAAGTCTCACTCTGAAATCTTGTGAGAGGTTGAGTTGTTGCAGGAAGACAAAAGGATCTTACTCTTTAACTAATCTGTCTGTATCTGTAGGGATCCTTTCCATAATGCTGTCAGACACTTCTTATAACAGTCTGAGTCTGTGACAAAAACAAGTGCTTTTAGTGGACGGACTTGCCCCAAAGGATTACGTTACAGCAACTGCAGCCTATTCGTGGATGCCAGCGGAGGCGATCTACTGGACCAGTTCCAAAACCTTTTGTAGTATTAGTCATTTAGAATTTGCACAAATAGAGCCCAGGTTTCCCTTTAACTCATGTTTAATTTGTGTTTACATATTGGTTTCCTGGTCAGCCCTACTTCAGAACTCAATTGAATGAGGTTTCCATGACACAAATTGACAGGGGTTTTAGGAAGCGCCAGTAAGTAACCCTTAAAATAAGATAAATCTCGACACTAAAACACTTAGTCTAGCCTGAAGTCTTCCTCACCGCAGTCCTCTGCCAGCTCCATGGCCTTTCCTTCCTTGAAGGATGACATCTCGTAGAAGCTCAGGTTTTGCCTCGCGTCGTCAAAGCCGTGGAAGTGGACGCTCTTACAGTAGACCACCATGTCGGACAGCTCTTTGGCTAATGTCAGCATCTTTTTCTTCTGCACATGAGATGGAAATTAAATGAAATGTGCTAATGCTAAATGTGTTAACTGAGAGGATTAATTTACTTCTCCCACACACACACACCTTGCTTTTCTCTTCCTTCCTCTGTGCATCCTTGTCTTCATCATTTGACTCCTCCTCCTCCGTCACGTCCGTGTCATCAGTTTCTGTCGCCACAGGAGCAAAGCTGGTCTCCAGTTTGTTTAACCTCTTACCTTTGATGAGGAACTTCCCCTTTAGCTCCTGCACACACACATCCTTGTGAGTGACTGATATCGCAACCATCTGTCATCAAAGAACAAAAATAAAATCTACCTTGATAAGAGTGGATACAAACCTCTGGAGACGGGAAGTTTGTGGGCATGCCGTCCCCCAGGGGGGAAGTGATGAGTGCACTCCCCAGGATGGAGCTCATGTGGCGGGCCATGACCTCCTGCTGCTCCACACTGCAGTGGTTCTCTAAGGAGAGGATGACTGGATAATCGGACGTCTGGGGAGAAAACACAGAAGGAAACTGACAGAGTGCTAATGGATATTTCATGACACCGGACATTAAGGATACTAAAACACACCTTAAAGGCATACTCCTTGATGGCTTTGATTGCGTCTTTGAAGAGGATCTTCGAGGTGAGCGTGTAGCCATGGTAGATCACCGGCTCGTCGTCTGACCCGTCCCAGCAGTCCAGCTCCACGCAGCGGCAGCCCTTCAGCAGAGCCCTGATAAGAGTCGTAACCAGCATTAGTGGCTGACGAAAGACCCCAGAGGCTTAAAATAACTTGTTGACTTAAACATCCAGATTCTGATCAATTTATCTCTTTATCTCAGTTTTATTTTAACACAAACAGCATTCCTGCTGGCAGTAGGTCTTACAAAAAGGATGGTACTGCCCCCTCTCTTGATGTCCATGTTCGATGTCTCCATAAAACAGATTTCAGATTTCAGAACAGGTTTTCTTTACAGATTCTGGTTGCAAACTTGGATATTTTCTGATTGAAACTGATATATTTGGGTAAAGAATGTCCCGTCCAAAGGCTCCTGGTTGAAACGGGTTCTCCTAATCATCCAAGACATTGTTGCTGACTTATTTGCACTTCCTCAGGCACTTCATGAACTACGTAGCGTGAGTTAATCCTCATATTGCCCCAGGTGCTTTGCTCAAACTAGAGACACCCGGCAGCCCTTAGCCTCCTCCCATAGAGATACAGAAATAACCAGAGATCATATATTGTATAAAAATGTGCAGACTGCAGAGATTACATCAGAACATCACAGCTGAATTCAAGACTTTCAAGGACGGATTCTTAAAGGCTGGATCAAAGTGGTTACCTGACATAAGCCTCCGTGCTGCTGGGCCCAGTGAGCTGATCCTCCATGAGATAGGTGTTGTGCGAGGAGGAGATGAAGTAGTGGTTGAGGGGCTGGCTCATGTCCTGGTATACCTCTTTGTGGTCTGAATTGAGGACCAGGGCCTCTGGCTGGTGCAGGTACATGAGGAAGCCATCTTTGGACAGCAGCTTCTTCTTCTTGGCTGAAAGAACACAAGGACAAGGCTGAACAACAAGAGTGTGAGTGTAGATAAGATAAGATTTATTATTGTCATTACATGCTTACACATGAACGAAATATGTTCTCAGGACCGAAAGCGCACAATACACAGTACATAATAACTAAACATTAAAATATCTAAAACAACTAAAAACAGCACAGCCGTATGTACAAAGCACAGTAACACACAGGTGTTATACATATACTGTCTCCCTTTAAAGCAGCTGGTTTCATGTCATATTGAAATCCAAAATAAAAGATCCTTGCTGAAAAGACTGTGTGAATCAACTGAGTTAAACCTGACATCCTCAGCTGTGGTGCATGTTTGTAAATCACTCATGCAATACGTTACTGATCCTTAAGAGCACCAACAACACTGAATAAACTGTTATCATTGCATACTGCATGAATGTTAAGTTTGTCTTGCAGGTAAATATTGATAGGTTCATCCTGTTGCCTGTTTAACTGGTTAGCTGGCTTCCCAGCATGATATTTGACTTGGAAAACTGCTAATATTGTACATCTGTCATCAGAACCTTTCTTGGGATGGGAGTGGCATAATTTAATCAATCAGTGAAACACGTTAAATGTTTTCATTTCATCTAGACTTTAAAAGACACCTCTGTTTGGACTTGAGATTGATGCCTTGCAGGTCATATGATGGGTTAGAGATACATAGACGAAGACAAGAGACGGTCTTTTTGCCCTGTGTCTCTACAGACTGAAAATGATGTCTGGATAATGAGAGCGCCTGCTACTGCACTGTAGTTTAAACCAGGATTGACAACCACTGGTCCGCCACACTATGGAGTCCCAACCTGAAACAAAAATGTGTCATTTCAGACAAGGTACTGACCATTTTCATCTGGCTCATACTTCTCGATAATCTTCTGCGCGTCAGCCAGCGAGGCTTTCTCTCTCTGTTCTTTCATCAGGAAGTCCACCAGGTTATCGGGACTCATGAAGCCCGTGGTCCTAGCGTACTCTCCGTAGATCACATCGATTTCTTCCCGATGGGTCAATAGGTCATAGAATTGTTTGATCTCCTCTCCAGCCAGGTATCCAGTGTGTGAGCTGTCACATTTCTGTATGATGGACATTAATATGAAAGCTGGTCCCCACTTTTACATTTAACCTGAACTTAATATTAAAAGTGATCTTATTGCACACACATAGACAAAACACACACTTTCATACACATTTCAATCCATTGATAATGGCAAAGAACTCTTCTTAATTACCACCCCATCTGACCCAATGGGTCAAGTTAATAGGGGTGTTCTTGTTCATGTTTTCCGATACTGAGAGCTCAGCCTGCCCACCTAGGTGACAAGACGTACGTTTCTTTTTGCATTTAAAAATCACAATTTCACATCTATCAATGAAAACTGCAGCAATAACTTTTATTATTTTATAGCTCTGAGGGTATCTACTCGCGATTTTTGACATTTAGGAATCGTTAAAGAGCTCTGAGGGCATCATCACCTTGAAGAGCATCTCTGCGTAGTCGTCATCCATCTCCATGTTGATCAGACGCATGAAGTTCTTGACCTCCGACTGACTCAGCTTTTCATCTATGTTCTTGTCTGCTTTCCTCAGGCAGCTGAAGATCCAACTGAAATGTTTTGAATGTAAGGAGATCGATATGACGACACCTGTCTGTCTGCAATTATCTAACTGGTTGGGAACGCCTAAAGACCAGAGTGGTCATTCCTGTGAATTGCTGTAAACCAGTCGTGTTCACAGTCTAACCTCCGCTACCGTGAAAAGGATACTGCTCTGTCTGTTGCTGGAGGCTGAGGTTGTTTATGTTGGAGACCATCTTCTGCAGACTGATGACCCACTGCTTGGCCTCCTCCTCTGAGCTGGCGATGAGGTCCAGGTTCTTGCGGCGGCCCTTGAATATGATGGAGAAGCAACGGCCCTCCACCTGCTCTTCTGTGTACTTCCTCAAGCCCTCTGACTGACGGCCCATCCGCACTGCTGAGATGTCATCGAGCGAGACTGATGACAGGGGAAGAGTTGCAAATGGCATTTTACACATTCAATATATTAATTGTATTATATTGTCCTGCCATAGGACTGAAAAAATATGTCCGCTTTTAAATAAAAGTACTTCTTTGTACTTCTGGTATCTTCATACATCACAGACCGGCCTGCTTGGTCAACATAAACCTACTGTTTGCAGTTTGCTGAGGTCACATTAAAATCTTGTGACTCATTTTAGAGTCACTTGTGCAGAGTTTGCTTGATGCACCTTTAAGGGTTGCATGTTATCACAAATGGCCAACAAAAATAAAGACATCACCATCCTACAGTTATCAGACTGTTTATGGATGCAATCCCAAGTGGAAAACAGAACCAGAGCTATCCAATACCACTCCTCCACACACTATAAAAGCAATCACTATCTTGATAAACACACTTAGAAAACACGTCACTGCTATCATGAACAGCCCAGTCGTCTATAATAATACAAAGGGCTTTCAGACAGAAAGTATCTTTTATAGCTCTGTGATCACTCCTCCACTTTTATTATCCATGAAGGCAAAATCCACCTGACCTGAAAAAAGATATCGGAGATGGGTTTATTTGTGTCATCACTGGAGACACAAGCGTGTTGGATGTTGTTCTGTAATAATTATAAGTCAAAGGTGAAGAAGAGGCGTGAGACGTGTATCAACAACTACAACACCAGAGAGATGTGTGCAAGGGTTTTGCTGGCCAGTCTCACACACACACACGCTGGTACAGCGCTCACAGGTCTGGTTTGTCTTGAAGGTCTTTTTCGATTCGTGCCACATTGTCTTGCAGTCCTCCTGGAGTTTGAAGTAACGGGTCTTCTTCCAGGACGAGGAGCGGACCTTGAGAAGTTCTTCCCCTCGCAGGAGGAACTGGAGGTCCGGATCGCCCTCCATTCCTGTGACATCGAGGAGGAGAGTGTACAATTCCAGCAGATTAGAGGTTACATTTCCACAATCCTACTGAGCTGAAGCCCATTTTATGCATTCATATCTCTCAAACTCAAACCTTAGACCCTGCTCTCTAGCCTCCTCCTCCTCCTCAGCTTGCATTCATCTCATCAGAAAACTCAGTGAAAAGAGTGAATGCCCAAAATCACAGGCAGGCAACCCACTCAAGCCCCTCCCCATTCTTAGTTGAATAGCTGTGCACATTAAAAACAAGCCGACATCTGTGACAACAATGCATGTAGAATGACCCTGGATACGCCTTGGGTCACATATGCTACAAGATATCGTTCAAATAACAGCAGTGCAGCCTACCTAGGAGCTTTACGTTCATTTCTATCACCTTCTTGCTTTTGGCGTAGTGGAGTATTTCCTCAGATTGGCTGAGTCGGGCTTGTCTTTGCAGGCATGCCATTGCCATGGTGCCCTGAGTTGCTGAAACGCGACCAGGCTGTGTTTGCAATGCGGTGGGACCAACAGTGTGTGGAAGGGCGTGGACCAGCCCCACTCAAAGTTCATCTTACATGTCTGTCAGGACTTCCTTTAGGCAGTCAGCCAGACAGACCTGCTTAAGCTACTACAACTACCATGGCGAGAGGAGGTGGTTCAAATCTTCTGTCCGGTTTATGCTAAATGTTGGTATATTTAAGTCATTTCACAGAATATTTTTCGGGAAAACGAGTTGGCCAGTTTTCAAGACACCTTTAAGATAACTTTAGACAATTACCAGGTAGTGAATCTAATACACAAGTTTTCCATAATAGCTTACTAGGTACAAGCTTAATAGCTTACTAGGTAATTAATTAATTAATGCATTACGATGTTTGATTGTTGATTATTAGCTGCTAGCTAATAATCAAATGTCGTAATGCATTAAATACCTAGCTACAGAAATTTAAGATATGTGACACTAATGTTGGCATAATGCCCGACGGAAATACAGCAAACATTTCAAATGTGAATAGTTAATGTATTTTATTAATATAATAAATCATTCTTAACATAGGAATAAAATAATGTAACTGTAACAATACATTTACACCAATAAGCGTTATGACAGCATGGGCACCTTGACCGGGAACACCCCACAAGAGCTGCAGTTTTGGAGATGCTCTGACCCAGTCATCTAGCCATCACAGTTTGGTTCCTTGTCAAAGTCGCTCACATCCTCCCGCTTGCCCATTTTTCCTGCTTCAACACATCAAATTGGAGGACAAAATGTTCACTTGCTGCCTAATATATCCTCCCCACTGACAGGTGCCATGGTAACAAGATAATCAATGTTCTCCACTTCACCTGTCAGTTGTCATAAGTTCTGGCTGATTGGTGTAAAGTTACAGCCTGCACATAGTGCACATGCATATTGTTGTCTCGCGGGCTCCATCTAGTGGTGACAGTACGACACTGTCAAGTGCTGAGATTTTAAAGCACTCGACTAAGTTACTCGTTTTATAAAAGTTTATATGCGGCAAACAGGTCAACAAACACATTCAGTGCTGATAAAAGAGAAATGTGGGCCTATTTGGTGTGGTGAGGCAAAACTTCTTTCTGTTTGCAGTAATATGAAACTATCAGGCTGGATGAAAGGGGCCACACCTTTTGGCAGAGTAGCCTATAAACGACTGTTGAAATTGTATTCAGGTGATCTTTTTCAAACACATTTCGCATTCCTCAGTTGGTGAAGAAAAAGATTTGATTGTAACAATTCAAATGCAAGAAAAAAAGTAAACTATTCATGCTCGCATGCCATTTTAGCCTGATGATTATTCGGTGCTGGGAAATTCGGCAACAAATTTGCTTCCAGACACACTTTAATTTGCACAATTAAAAATAAATCCAAAATGTTTCCTACCGTTTCTCTTTTCGACCCCATTAGTTCCCATCCTTTCTGAATTTGGTCTTTTTTTTCCACGCAGTTATGTCTTTTCTTTCCCCGTTTCACTTGATGCACCGTTATATATAAAGTTGCTCCTTCTTTCAATTGTGTAGGAAAGCCTGGTCGTGTTGAACTGAGTAGCCTACCAGGACAACACACAGGTGGGTTTCTCCTGGCAGTCTGAATGGGGTCAGCTCTCCAGAGTCCTGCCGACTCCCAACACCGGTTTGACAAGCCTCACCTGCAAGCAACACTGCTGATGTCACAAGAGAGTTAGCCTACACCTTAACACCAGCTAATATCACCAGGCATGGGTTAACTTAGCTACTGTTTAACAGCCAGCATTTAAAGCATGCCACATTATTAGTTGGACTTTGCACCTGCAGCTGAAATGATAAATACTTCTTTAATTTATTATAACCTTGTTTTCTAAAACACTTCAGGGCCCTTCCATCATAGAGGAAACTCTAGATGTGAATAAACAGGGAGGGGACGTTCACCTAAGAAGCACTCATGAGCTTCAAGAAACTGTAACCAGGTTTTATAAGCTTATGGTGTGGAAATGTCCACGCCATTTCTACATTCCTTCATTCATTCAACTTCTGCTAAAGCCTTTGTCAGTTGCAATTTCATACAACTGTTCCTCATTTGAACACAAGGTAAACGTTATCATGAAGGCTGATAGCAGAGCTGGCTGGCTGGCTGCCCATTCACATAGTTGACAGTGAGTTTGAGCATATTGGTTACACAGAATAGGACAGATTAAGTTTTCTTTTGCACTTTTTCTCATGTGCAGCTTAGCTGTGGCAGGATAATAGCACTGCAATCACTGGTGCACGGGGGCTGTTGTGGCTTTCAGCACTTCCCTTTCAGGCCTGGCTTACCATCAGCGCACTGTCAGCATCAGGATGAGTGAGCTTTAATGCAGCATCAGAGGGAGAGCTTCCGGGCAAGGGCCGGCCACCTCCACAATCCACAAGGTTCAGGGAAACACGCAGGAAAACAGATTGGTATCACAGCTCTGGGTGCATGTTTTAGAACAATAGAAATGGGTTCTTTTCTTAGGTGCATTAGAGACTAACACTGAACATGTGTTTCTCTATTAACCTTTGAGAGGAAAACGTGCAAGAAAACATGCATTTTATCTCAGTTTCTGGAAGCTTCTCTGCTTCATGTCAGGCATGTGGGCTCAAATGCTTTACTCAAGGGCATGAAGTAACTGATGAGAGTTTTACGCTATTTTTGGTCAGATTTTAGCCACTTAATTGGCTCAAAGCATGTGCTTATTAAACACAAAAGTAGATTTTCAATGATAATAGTTGATTCTTTTATTGAGACTGAAGTGACAGGTGTAGTTACTGTACAATTGTTTCCTCGCACAGATATGGTGTGGATGGTTGTACACAATCATAGACAAAGGCGGTGATCTTTTTTACATTCTAGAGTTATGTTGAATTACAATCTTATTATTATTGGCTATCGCTGATTTCTATTAACTGAGCTCCTGATGTTTAAAGTGAAAAAAATCATTAAGCATTAGCCGTCCCCTAGCCACCTGCATAGTCAAAGTAGTCCATGTGTTTTTGTAAAAATGATTGAGGCCACGAAGCCCTTATGCAGCAAAGATTTGTGTGTATGCAAACCATGGATCCAACTTGTGAACAGTGACTCTGCTGCAATCAGTGAATTTGGTTAAAGTGTACAGCAATTGAATGCATTACATAAAACGTCTCTCGCTTGTTGTCTGTGTCTGTTAAACAAGCAAAAACAGGCCCCACTGTTTCCTCACATACCACTGATACCATCCCCAAAACATTCTCATGCATCAGGGAACTGTTTTAATGACTTAGATTATGCAGTTCCTGGGTTAGATATAAGCCCAAAGAGGCATTTAGATTGGGAAAAAATAAAAAGCAGGGTTAAATTCCAGACCTTTTTAAGACCTCTTCAACATATTTCAGGACTGCAACACCACAAGTTGTAACTGGTTATCAGCAACACACCTTAACTAACATTTACAGTACTATACCCGTACATTTATTTTGAGATTGCAAAACAATGTCAGTTTGACCTAATTCAGAAAGGAGGGAAAAAGTCTCAAGAGAATAAAGGGACTAACCCGATCTGTCTGTCTGAATCTATGCTCCAAAAAATAATACCTCGTAAAATGCAGATTAAGACGTTTAATTACTTTTCAAGGGTCTTAATTTTTTATTTAATTTCTGATTTAATACCTTTTAATACTTTTTAAGACAGATACCCTACAAAGGCCGTATGTAAGCACACCTCTAATGTGTGTATCTGCTGCTGCAAATATTTAAAAAGGATTTACACAGAGTTATGAAAACTGCAGTCTGTTGAGTTTTTAGCACAGTACACTGTCCATTGGCTTTTCATGACACTTCTGAGCAGTTTGGAGCTATTGAGCTTCAAGGTTTCTGTGTTCCCAATAGCAAAAATTATGAACAAGTCTCTTTCATACATGAAAATGACAGACACGACTCATCTTTTTCTTATTCAAAAAAGCATTAGCGCTAAATATTTTGTCCAGTGCAGAGGTCAATTTTATAGGAATATGGTTGGTTATTAAACACATTATTCAAAGAACCATTAGTTTAAGTTTCCTTTGGTTTATAGTTACTGGAATAAATCTAACCAGGGCTTTATTCCACAGAAAGTTGGAAAGGTAAAGTATAAGGATTTTCTTGATGCGCTCTCTACAGATCACTGTGGCAGGTAAACAAAATGTGTGTTGGGTGGAATTGTCCCAGCAAGTAAGTCAGGTCAGTATACTGTAAAGGCAGTATTAGTGTAGCTTCCCTCCAGTTTACAGATCACGATCACTGTTTACAGGCATTTATTAGCTTTCCATGATGCCGTGAGAAAATATAATTTATCAAACATTATTTATTATAACTTATGTGAACTTATGAACTTAACTTAAAGACTGCATAATTGACTATGGCTGCAGCTACAATTAGGTTTTGTGTTATATTAGAAATGTTGACTCTGATGAACCCAAATATGTATTATTTTGGAAGACAAATGACAGATAAAAATAGATGGATGAATGAAATTAGTGTAATTAATTCAATTCATTGAAAACAGCAAAAATATAAAATAAACTGACATCTATGCATACATATACATAAAAATACATATAGTATACACACTGTATAAATATGGTGTCTTCTGAACTGCAAGACTTGTTTTAATGTTTCACCGAGTTTTATACACTTAAGACATTGCAAACTATTTCACTGAATATATACACAATTCAAATATTTCTACTAACAATGTAAAATCTAACATTTCATCTTATTTTATTTCACTTTTCACTCATGTTGGCACACTCCGGGACCTAGGCTTGCCTCATTTTTTCAGCAAAAAACTATAATACTGTTGATCTGCTGGTGGCATGAATTTAAACATGGACTTAATATCACTCATCTTGGCCTCTGAGATGATACCCTGTTTGGGGAGTACCCTTAGTTTAGGTACAATGGATGTTGCTCCTCAATTTGAAATCTGGCTGGTGTGGCCTGCCCCTCCTTATGCAGCCTGTAGCCTGTCACCAGCCTGAAGAAAAAGAATACATATTTTACCATTCTTATATTAATGTAAAAAAAGAGATATATTCCATTACAATGTATTTAAATACAAATGCAGTTATTTCAGAAAAGTGCATAGCCTCCATCTTACGACATTGCCTGTGACTGGAACAAAGAAAATAGTCTTCAAAACCCTGATCCTACCATTTATTTAGTGCTTTATCGATGAACCTTTGTGTTTTCTAAATAAAAAGTAAAAAAACGCAAAACAAAAGGCAGCAACTTCTTGACAAGACAAGATTCCAGCATGGAGATTGAAAGATTAAAGCAGTTAACAAAAAAAATTTGGAAAGTATCTAAGCACATTTACTCAGGTACTGTATCTACTGTATTTTCCACAGTTATATTATTGTTCAGTTTGTTTATTATTGTAAGTTTGTTTCTCTCAAATTTGATCTGATCTTATTTTACTTATTTAATATTTCTTCACATTTTAATGCACCAATTCACCAAAGCAAATTCCTTGTATGTGAAAACCTACTTGGCAATAAACCCGATTCTAATTCTGATTCTGTGCTTTTCTAGAACATTTTCCATTTTTCCTTCACTGCATTAACTGTATTTAACAAGCTTATGTTACTATTTACCTTTGGAGATTTTACATAAAACCATTCAATGCGTTTATAAAATGCATTGTTATAGATTATATTACCCAGCATGATATAAATCAGTTCAAATGAGCCCATCTCTATAGCCTAATACGCCTTTCAAACGTCAGTGTAAAAGGCGCACACTTAGTGGAGGCATTGGCGCCCTCTAACGGGTCTACTGTGCGCAGCGTATTTGCTGCCTAAACAAAAATATTTAAACTAACCGGCAAGCTATAGTCTATGAGCTATATCTTATTACTATTGGTCCACCTCCGTATGTCTTCTGTTTCCGAGTGTTTCGGGTTTCACAGACATTTGGCAGACTTTGCCACACTCAAGATGGCGACATCTCTATGCCTCTTAAACAGTCGCTACGTAATACGATGCGTCAGTCGCGCGTAAAGTTGTGTTGACAGTAGCGGTAGGAGTTGTCAGCGGAACAGCAGCAGCCGCCGCCGCCAGCATAATCGGAGCCGAATGGAGTAACCGCAAATATCTTATTCCAGACAGCGCCTCTGTTCTTATTTAGAAACAGCGTTCACACCGTTCAAATAACGACACCATGGCAGACGACCAGTCCTCGCAATCCTGGTCAATCGACCGGGATGACTACGAACTCAATGAGGTGATAGGTGAGTAGCTTAGCTTGCTAAAGTTAGCATCCTAGCCTCCCCTGTCTCTAAAGCGGTGTCAGCTGCCAACTAGCATTGCATGTCTATAGCTAACAGAAGGCC
The DNA here is from genome assembly GCA_036023855.1 of Gadopsis marmoratus. Taxonomy (NCBI): domain Eukaryota; kingdom Metazoa; phylum Chordata; class Actinopteri; order Centrarchiformes; family Percichthyidae; genus Gadopsis; species Gadopsis marmoratus. The sequence continues at coordinate 20,259 of JAVQJF010029473.1, read as the reverse complement.
AGTTACAACCCGTAGCTGCATGACAGGGAGGTTAACAGCTCTGCAGAGTTTCTATTCTAAATAAATTAATGGTTGCTTGCTGCTAGTTGGCGAGCTAAAGTGAGATGGCTACTTGGCGAGTCAGAGTGCAGCTAAATGGCTAATTTAGCTAACGCAAGTTAGCCTACAGTGCGTGAGGTTTCGTCAGTTGCTGGAGGTATGACACGGATTATAGTGAGCCATTCATACTCTAGTCCAAGTAACGTGACTGATGACTTTGAACGAAAGAATTGGTCTGATTTAACTGCAGTTTTCTGTAACTCATGATTGATGCTGCATATTGCAGTATTGTGTAATCTATGCCTTAGTGCCCAAATCTTAGAAACTAGTACTACTCAAATGTATCACTCTCTCACATTGCACGCAAATATTTGGTTGAGCTGTCAAAGTCTGGCCACTGTCTTCAAAAGTCAAAGGCTCTTCTGCTCCTGCAGTGTGATGGTTTCACTCTTAATGTTGTCCCCCTCAGGGAGTGGAGCCACTGCAGTCGTCCAGGCAGCGTACTGCAAGCCGAGAAAGGAGAAGGTGGCCATCAAACGCATCAACCTGGAAAAGTGTCAAACTAGCATGGACGAGCTCTTGGTAAGAAACTGTAGCAGTGTGTGGGCCAGGATCTGCAGTCCAGATGTTCTTTGTGGGTCTGTTTGCTGGGAGTGGTGATAGGTGGGGTCAGACCAGTCAAGGACAGATCAAAAGCTTGATACCACAGCAACCACTAGTGACACATCATAGAGACAAATGAAATGTGGATAAATAAAATATTCCTGTGTGCAACAATGTTTTTCCTGATGAGCACGGACGTAATATGCTCTCGTCACTTTATTCTACTTTTGAATGTTGGGGTCCAAATGTGACAACACTGGCAACACTGTGATGAGAGTGAAGTCAGTTTCCTACGCACGCTGCATCACTCGGTTACGTAGCTCAGTACCACTGCGTTATCAGCTGGAAACTACCAATCTCCTGTCACAACAACAGCAAACAATGGGTTCTGCCCTAAACAGTAGATCAACTACAATTCAACTTATGATATGTAATGTTTAACATGTCACAGAAAGCAATTTTTATACGGTTTGATACGGTAATTGTGGGTTTCCTACAGCATTTTATAGTAGATCTGTCCCACCTTGCCCGACGTAAAGAGCGGCTCTGCTTACGTCAGAAGAAATGCTGACTTTTATGAAATATAATATTAGGCTTACTAAGCTTTGGAGAACACATATGCAAAAGCTGCATATTTAATGAGTGAGTTGAATGTTGAATCTAGTAATCACATTGGAAACCAGATGCGTAAGGATCACATTGTATGTTGGCTTTGCATTTGTTAATCTGAGCAGTTTTCTGGTTGAAGCCAAGTAATTTCCCCTCTAATTTGATTGAGCAAAATTTTAAGACAAAATAACCAGAAGGGATTTTTATTTTTTTTTGTCTATTCCATTAAATCAAATGCCTGACAAATCAAGGCAATTAACCTCATCGATTGATGCAAAATATCTGATCATTGTTTCCCACACAGGTCTATTATTATAACCACAAATATCAGATGGCTACTTTTGTAGAATCACAATAGCAACGATAGTTGTCACAGCTCTATCACATCAAGGTATTTTGCTTACCTTAATGCACACTTACAAATCTGACTTTTTCATGTGCAGCAGAGGGCATAATTTACATGAAAATTAAACCTGAGGGTACAACGTCAGAGAGATGACTCAGCATCAGTGATTCCTCACACGAGCAGATTTGCTTATCAAGGACCGTCAAATATCGACATTGATGTGAATATTTCATTAAATTGCCCTGTCTCCTGGGACTTACCAAGTCCTTATATAATACATCCTGAAGGTCCTGAATTCAACCACTATGTCTGACTAGGTTAAAAAAGTCTTGGCTTGGTGGCTCAGTGGTGATGTAACCCAGGTTACTCCACTGTCTGGAGTCAGAGGTACTATGTGCTCCTGGTTTATGTTTGAGCCATTTTAACAGGACAAGTAGACTGTGAGGAAAGAGTGATAGCAGGGATTTGCACCTTCTCATTCAAACCACACTTCCAGTAAAACATATTAGATTGAGTTTGCTTTGTACTGCACCTTTTCTGCTCCTTGTGTGAACGTGTATCCCACATTTTCTTCTCTGTGCAGAAAGAGATCCAGGCCATGAGCCAGTGCCACCACCCGAATATTGTGTCTTATTATACCTCCTTTGTGGTGAAGGATGAACTGTGGCTGGTGATGAAGCTGCTCAGTGGTGGTGAGTGCTGTAACGTTTAAAGAAACCTTGCTCCTTATCTGGCTAAATCTAATCCTGAAATTCACCTTGACTTGACTATACTTTTTCTTAACCTCAAATAAGTCTGGGTATGAACTTTGACTGAATGTTTAGATGAAGTCACCAGGGAGCCAGTTGACATTTTCTCCACACTGAATTACATTATTAGACCTTATCTAAAGTATTAATGTCAAAATTATTAGACTATTTGTAAGCCATAGGCCATTAAAATGTGGCTAGAAAATATTTTGTTTAAAGTGAGTAGCAACGAGACAAAACCGTTTTAGAATGTTGCAGCGGTGTGATCTGGCCCGTCTCTGCTCGACTCAGCTCGACTTGTTTAGTTTTTTTATTTGGCTGTTTAAAAAAATAAAATATATTTTTTTGCCATTTCATTAACACTAGAAATTCAACTGTAGCAAATAGCTCACTATCGCCATCCTCATTCATATTTCCAGATCCAGCTACAAAAAACGCAGTAAAACCCGGCAAAACGGGTCTCGTCTAGTCGCATTGGTGAACCTGTTACCACCAGTTTTGAGCGGAACCATTGTATTCAAGGATCAACGGAGGATTGCATTGCACAATGCACAATGGAAGTGTGATCGCACTGATTACCTGCAAGCTTTTGTTCTGTTATTACAGATATTAGCTTTTATCCCAAAAATAAGCATGGCCCAGTTATTAATGGGTCGAAATGCTTCAAACGGTTCAAAATTTGGTGCACAAACCGGATCGGCTCCTGTTCCATGTTGGTGGAAAAGGGGTATCTTTGAGCAGCTACTCTGTCAGAAATACAACAACTGGTGTATCAAACTTTTAATAGTAAACGGTGAGGCTGATATCAGTGGGATAATTCTGGATCACATGACTGCATCGTTTCCTGTGAATCCCTCGTGCACAGTGATTTACTGACTGTTGCTGAAATGCAGACCATAAGTGACTTCAAAAACAGGGTCTGATTTCAGGAAAAACCTGAGAACAATTACTTTAAACGTTCATTGTGTGAATTATGTGATTCTGGGTAAAATGTGAAAGCCAGGTTTCTCTGATAACATTTCCTCAGTGTTTCTTAAAGGAAGCCATTTCAAAGTTGGTAACATGATATTCGATAGTGTTTATCAAATTCAAATGACAATTTACAGTAATTTGAAAACTCTCCCACCCCAGGAAGCATTCTTAGTATTATGTTTTATTCCTGAATGCTTGAGACATTTCTGAGGATCAACCGTTGGACACTTTTATTTTTTGCAACTTGTGAGGACAGGATCCTTACTTGAATTTTCACTTTGGAAATTCGCTAACAGCAGTTCATAGACAAAACACATAACAGCATTACTTTACTGTGTATTAGGGAAGTTCAGGTGCATTCTTCCCGAGGTTTAGGAGGTCAGGTGCCGCTTTTGCTGTGAGTTCTGACAGGCTGTTCTTTTGTCTAGTTAGGAAGGAGGACACAGCTGCTAGTTCTGTTTACAGAACAAACCACTTGCCTTTTTAACCACTCGCCAAAATGGAGATACTTTCCATGTGTACTGTCAACATGTCTCGTGACGAGCCTCTGCCTCTCTCTCAGGCTCAGTGTTGGACATCATTAAGCATATCATCTCTCGTGGCGAACACAAGACCGGAGTGCTGGATGAGGCCAGCATCGCCACCATCCTGAAAGAAGTGTTGGAGGGGCTGGAGTACCTTCACAAAAACGGGCAGATACATCGGTGAGTTCTAATGATGCGTCACCACTGTGTTGGTGCAGTTTGATTCCTGGCACTTTCATACACTCCTGTCTCAGCTCGCTGTGGCCCTGGGCCTTTCATCTCTGCGTGTGGTTTGAACTAGACCTCGCTGCTTCAATATTTAATACAGTGAAAATGTATAATTGAGGAGGTTTGTTTGACATAAAAGTTCCTCTCAGGAACACTGTGAACCACCACTGAGAACAAAGGCCTCTCAAAATAGTGCTGCAGGAATTAGGCCTAAAACCCGGAAATTAGTTGCACTTCCAGTTCTCTCGTCTCGAAGTCCATGGGTTTTCTTTGAATGGGTTTTTGGTTAGATGCCTGAAATAAGGTCTGTGGTTAACCGAAGCTTAAGAGATTTTCAAGTTTTGTTCTGCGTCATGAAATACGTATCAGTATTTACCTAAAATACGTCAGTAAATAACCTCACTGGTGCTGCTTTAACTTGTTTATTAATTTCGGCATTCACAGCCTAACCAAATGTAATGCAACCACCACCTCTGCTGGTGCAATCACTGACTTGTGAAATCTTAATTGTTCATCATGTTTTAATCCTCCCTCTCTTCATGCACAGAGATCTAAAAGCTGGAAATATTCTTCTTGGGGAAGATGGCTCAGTGCAAATTGCTGGTACACTCATTTCTTTATTGGTTTCTGCATAGTCATAGTTTTTCCGTCCCCCTGTAGACGATTTCTCTCTAGATTTAAAATTTGTGTACATTATCTAGCTGAACAAACGAGTGTTTAAGTCATTTAAATAAGCTTTTCTCAAATTTGTTCTCTCTGTCATATATTCTAAAACTCACACACTCCCCAGACTTTGGTGTGAGTGCCTTTCTAGCAGCAGGAGGAGACATGACTAGGAACAAGGTTCGCAAGACATTTGTGGGGACGCCGTGCTGGATGGCCCCTGAAGTCATGGAGCAGGTGGGAGGCTGGTTTTGCAGACGCTTCTTCTTTTTCACTCCCTTCTGTTTTTCTCTGCAATGCCTCATAACTCCGTGACAAAAGAGAGACTCGAGCTTTTTGTTCACCTGGTCCTGTTTTTAATCCGCAGGTCCGCGGCTATGACTTCAAAGCCGACATCTGGAGTTTCGGGATAACAGCCATTGAACTGGCCACTGGGGCTGCACCATATCACAAATACCCACCCATGAAGGTAACTGTGTGTGCGATTGCTGGTACTTTGCTGTTCTCTTTCCACATGGCAAGTTCAGTTTTGCAAGCTACGACTGTCTGCTTGTGATTAACTCGATTCTTTATTTCACCAGAAAAAGACCACTGTAAACAGCTCTTAGAAGACATTTTAATAGTTCTGCAGCCTGTTACATTTACTGGTGTATATTATAGAAACGCTGATGTTCTAAATTCTTAAGAAACTCCATTTGTTTCTGCCCAGCTTGTCTGCTTGAATAAAGGGTCCCTCAGTTTTGGAAGTTGATTTTATATCCGTTTACTGACTGAAGCTGATCTTTGCATGTCTGTAGGTGCTGATGCTGACTTTGCAGAATGACCCTCCCTGTCTGGAGACGGGCATTACAGACAAGGAAATGGTGAAGAAGTATGGCAAGTCCTTCAGGAAGATGCTATCCCTGTGTTTGCAGAAAGATCCAGAAAAAAGGTCTGCTTGTCAACAAACCTTTTGCGAGATGAAAGTTGTTTGCTTTCCATTAGATTCCCCTGTTGTGTAATGAATACAATGAAGAGCCTTGTGTCTCTTTTCCTATTTAGGCCAACTGCAGCCGAGTTGCTGAAGCATAAATTCTTCACGAAAGCCAAAGTGAGCCTTCCATCACTACCCTAAAGATATACACTGAAATTTGTTTTGTGTTTCAAAGAGAATCTTTATAGAACCTATAAGAAATGTTTGTCCTTCTGTTACAGAACAATGAGTATCTGCAGGAGAGGCTCCTACATAAAGGTCCAACAATAACGGAGCGATCCAAAAAGGTTTGATAGTCATTACTAATACACTGGGAATGCACACTAGTTAAACATTAAAGGTATATGTCCATTGCATTGTGTTGCTCTGCACTGATGTGCGTCTTGTGTAGGGTGTTTCCCAGTTTCCAAACTTACGCCTGGGAAAAGGATTAACCAGAGCGAGGTGATGATGAGTGAGTCAATATTAAATGTTGCATCTTCTAGGTGCGTCGTGTGCCCGGGTCGAGCGGCCGTCTTCACAAGACGGAGGATGGCGGTTGGGAGTGGAGTGACGATGAGCTGGACGAAGAGAGTGAGGAGGGAAAAGCTGCCGTGGCAGCTCTGCGGGTGAGACACTACATGCCTGGGTCAACAGTCAGTCCAGTTTACTTTAGGCATCTACACTGCATTTCTCACTTCAAACTGCATCCTTTCAGCCAGCAGATGGTGCTGTTGGACTGTTAGTCTGAACATTTCTTTGATTTCCTCAGTGTAGGTAAAGTCTAGGTTACTCGGGTAGATCAACTGAGATCCACCAGATTCCAAACCAGATTGTTGTATACTTTGTTGTATTATAAGCTCCATGTTCCTGCTGTTGGAATAGAGAACATTTTAGTGTAAATATATAACAGGAGCAATTATTATAGAAAACCGGTGTTTCAGTATTGAGGGATGTGGCATGGGCTCACTTTTAGAAATATTTGTACTTAATACTGATTTGGGAGGGTTTAGCCTTTTTGGAGCAAAAGGTGTAATTGTAGAAAATATAAAGGTTTCTAAGAACAAAACTAGCTGGGAACTAGACCAGACATCTGCTCAGATCACATGAAATGATTCTCCAGCGTGTGTTCACACTCAATTCATATCTTGGTGTGGGATTTTACTGTCTGTTAACTTGGACTGTGATTTCAGTTACGCCTTGTGTTTAAAGTCACCGTGTGTCAAATTCCTTCAATCCTACAAATATTCCATCTGTCTGTATATTGGGGGATAGAAGGAATTGCATGTTTTTAATCCTGACAATCTGTCGTGTCCATTCTGCAGTCACCCAGAGTGAAGGACGGGTCCCAGAATATGGAGGTGAGTACATTTCTAGTGGACATGACCTGAATATCTTGATTTATCTTAATGCCTGACGAAGAAATCTGCATGACTGTCCTATGTGTGGTGTGCTCTATTTTCCATTCATGTAAATCTGAATACGCCCTCTGATTTATTTGCATATTCGTGTCTCTTAGCTTTTCCCACCAGCAGATGGCTCCACGGGACATCTAAAGCCACCCGGTGCAGCGAAAGAGAGCACCGCAAATGTGGCCCAGGCAGGAGAGGATGCGCCACCACAGGCTCCCACTCAAACAGGGAGCCCTTCACATGCACCCACTGCTCAGGTACAAACATGAAAATAAGTAAGGTTGGTGCCTTTTAGATAATCAGCCAGTACCTTAGCTTAAGTTATACCCATAACAATACAACTGCTAAAATCAGTGTTTTCTTCATAGATCTTTAAATTATCTAAACCTTTGAGATTTATTAGCTAATTCATCACACTTAACACTTAACACTTAAGCCCTGTGAAGGTTTTGGCCACATGTGACAATATATAGCTTTTCTTTTTATGATTTCTGTTACCACAGCTGGTGGTCAAAAATGCCACAGTTACCTTTATGTTCAGCTTTCTGACACCTCCACATACAGTGCTCTTGTCAAATAAGGGTTTATTTGTGAATCCCAATGGCCTAACGGCACGATAAATGAGCACTTAGTAACTCTCGGGGAGAGTAGTTGTGCCATGGGCACCATGGATGGGCAAACAAAATTTAAATACTTGAATTAAAACAGCCGCAATAGCAATACATGAATCACCTTTTATCGTCGGTGTAAAAAGGAACGTCATCACAGGAATAACACCTGGTGTAAATGCATCAACTCTGGTCGCCATTGACAAGAACTTGCCAGCAGAGATGAGTAGGGGAGAGTCGAGGATTTGTATCTCCTGGTTGTGCATTCTAACCAGACTTTACAATGATTACTGTTGTGCTGTCGCAGGATCCAGCTGCAGCCAGTGCCAGTGTTCCCATCAGCCTCGTCCTGAGACTGAGGAATCTCAAGAAGGAACTCAATGACATCCGATTTGAGTTCATGTCCGGCAGAGGTAGGGTGCTTCCGCTATCTTTTTCTCGTCACTTTCATTGTGTCCTAAGAGCGCAGGCTCTAACCCTAACCCATGTTTGGTTTTTTTTCTGCTCTTCATGTCTGTCCTCAGATTCTGCTGATGGAGTGTCTCAGGAGTTGGTCTCGGCAGGTCTGGTTGATGGGAGAGACTTAGTCATTGGTAAGTAAGAGATATAACCCTGTATGGACATGATCAGTGTTGAGATAGATCCATCACAGTAAACATGAATTTTTTAATGCAAGATGTTTCACATTTATTTTGCCACCTCAGTCTCCTTGTCTTCTGGGTTTAGTTTTATTTTAAAGTGTGTACTTAAAAACTTCAAAATGTTTTGGAAAAAGATTTTGTGATTTGTAGTAAATGTGGTAAAGCATGCAAACGCTCTGGTGCGGTATGATCTGAATACAGCAGGTTTATGATTTCATCATGTAATATATGGTTCCAACACCAGTTATTTTCTGTTTTTGCCACTGATCATGATAGAAAAGTCTCTTGTCATCAATTCTTACATTAGTTGGTCATCTGACATGGTCCTCTTACATCCTTTTGTCTTCTGTCTAGTTGCTGCCAATTTGCAAAAGATTGTTGATGATCCTCACAGTAACAAAAATGTGACGTTTAAATTGGTAAGTACACTGACAGAACAATGCATGACTTCCACTGACGTATAATATATATTTACTTACAGGTTTTCACATGATTAATTATTGTTTTCATAGATTAAAAAATTGCAAGTAGAGTTTATGAGGATGTTCCCTATCTTCCAGGCATCTGGTGTGGAGGAGTCTGAAATTCCCGATGATATTAAACTCATTGGATTTGCGCAGCTCAGCATCAGTTAAGTCAAGTAGAACCAGCAACAAAGGACAGAGGCTAATGGTATTGCACAGCTGCATTGTAGTCGATTCCAAGAAACCACTACTGCCAAAGAGTGGAGGATGATGAGGAGGATGAGCAGACATGAAGCTGGCAGGAGTGTGACACGACTGCAGGATACATGAGGACCACATTGAGAAGGGGCTCAGTTCATCACAGGAATCACACTTGAAACGTTTACAGTGCGCTTATACAGTAAATGGGAGAAGACATGCAATCAACTATATCAACTCCTCATTTCTTTTTTCTTTCTTTTTTTTCTTCCTGTTCATACGTAAGCATCATACATAAGCACAATCCAAACCATCTCCTGCCAGTACTGGAAGTGATAGCCTTTTCTTTTTTTTCTTGTTAAATCTACTGTGCCACAAAACTTACTTGAGTGTCATGCTACCTTTAAATGGCACTTTATGCTACACTGAAATTGAAAAGTGTAAATTCAGCCTTAGTTAGTCAAACTATAGATTTTACCAGTGCGTTAGGTGAAAGAATTGAGTCTGTCTGTGATTATTTGGTGTATGTATATACGCCTATCCCAGAAATCTATGAAAACCTCCCATAAAACGGATACAAATGACTTCTAAACACACTGTAGCATAGTTTTAGTTTTTGTAATTCAGATGGATTTTTACCAGATTCCTGTATAAGACAGCCCAAGGTGTCTGGTGTTTTTGTCAAAAGATAACCAAAGAGTTTAGGCTCTGACTGCACTGCTTAAATCATAAATATACATTTTCCCAAGGTATTCAAAGACAGCATTAACATTCTTCTTCTATGCAAAAGGTATTTTCTTTTCACTGCATGTGACCACTGGTTGCGGATTAAAAAAAATAAAATAAAATCTTTTGGGTTGAATAAATCCACTTTTTGTTCTTGTACCTCACTAGGAGTTCATGAAGAAGTCAACCAGCCAGACAGGCAGCTTTAGGAACCTGCCCTGACAGTTTACTTATTCTCACAAGCAGTCAACTAAGTCAAAAGCTGACACGGGTAATAATTGCAGTTTTCTATGTCCCCTTGTAAGATGTAATTTTGCCTGTTTACCATTACTATAACAGCTGCGTAGAATCCTGAATGCTGGCAATGAGTGTCGAGCATGGGGGGGGGGCTGCTGCTGCTGCTTGTGTTACAGGCTAACTGCTGATGAACTTCTGTGTGCATGTGCAAAAACTCAAATGTTCTACCGAATTGAAATAAAGCTTAAGGGGGCAGGTCATCCAAATTAGAAAATTAAAAAAAATAAAACAAAAATAGATTATCATTGCCTCTAGTGGTATTTAGCCTTGCAGATAGTTTTAGTCGTTCTGTCGGCCAGTCCGCCACTTTGATCCAAACTGAAATAACCTAAAAACTATTGGATGGATAGCTGTGAAATTTGCTACATATATTCAGTGTACCTAAAGGATGTACCCTACCTTGGTGATTCCCCGCCACCACCGGGTCAAAATGTAGTTCAATTTGTCCATACTTTGGTTTATAACAATCCTCTGCTGTACTTTAAGTGCTAGTTAGAAAATCCTAGCATGCTACAATACTAAACTAAGATTGTGAACACGGTGAACGTTATACCTTCTAAACATCAACATGTTAACATTATCATTGTGAGAATGTTAGCATGCAGATGTTAGCATTTAGCTCAAAGCATGCCTGCCAGCATGGCTCGACTCATATTTCTCACGGGGACACAGTGTCCTCATTTATCTGGATATATTATGGACCCCACTGTGAACAGTTTTCACTGGAACTGCTGAACCACTGATGAAATAGTTCTTACAAATAATGGTTTACAGTTTAAGACATATGAGGTTAATATTTTTAGTTTTTAGTGATGTATCACAATGGTTATTGGCTAGATTGCCATGAAATTAGAAATTCATGTCCCCCTCAGGAAGAATTCTAATGACAGATGATCCCCTGGCTTTTCATTTGGCACCATCATCATGTCAAACGTTTTGATTTTGTCCAAAACATGTTTTTTTCCACTACTTTTGTTTATGACCAAATCCTGCTAAACTAACATTCCCTTCAGCTTCAACTGCACTGTGTTCAGTGCTAATAAGCAAATATTAACATGCTAAGATGGTAAACATACCTGGTAAACATCAGCATGTTTGTGCGGACAGTCTGAACATGTTAGCATGCCGACATTAGCATTTAACTCAATGCACTGCAGTGCCTCAGTACAGCCTCAGCTGTTATCATGGTTGTAGACTCTATTACCTCCATTGTATTGAGGGGCAGAAGGCCATACCTCATCAAATACAACCAAAACTATCAGCATGATGATACCACTAGAGGTAAATCATATGTTGGGTGAATAGTAATCCTTTAAACTTGTCCAGAAGCTGGTTATTACTTCAGTCTTTTTATTGCTAGGCAAGTTGTTTTGACAGTACTGTAGTCTGTTTGCTTCACACTCACCAACAAATCACTGTCATCACCCCCAGTGTAGCTGTATGGTTGTTTTGTACCACGTGCAAAGGGCTGTGAAATAGCTCCTAGTTCAGGTACTGATGTAAATGGTGTATGTAAAGATGTTGTAAATGTACGTATTCTCGGCAAGTCCATGCACTCACACAAACACCATGAGGTTTGTATGTAATGATGTAGATGCATTCACTGTTTAAGTGTTCATGTCAGATAAAAGGAACATTTTTCTTGTAAATATTGATTAAGGCAAACAGATTGAGACTCATCATCTTCAGTAGACAGGTTTCATTTGTAGCGTTTCCCACTCTTGGCCTTTGTCAGAGCATCACTAATCATGCACAAATTATTTGTTCAATTGGCACCTTATTCATCTGTTAACATGCATACATTTGGTATTATATGGGGCTTGTAATCACACACTGTGCTTTGATGTCATGATATGCATTTTTTTTCCTCACTGAAACCTGTCCAATGCTAATGGATGGCGCAGATTACACTTCTCTCTTCCTGTGTAAGTGATTTTGGTGATAAAGGCTTAGAGCTGAATGTCACTTAGATTTTCTAAATTTCTTTCCCTTTTATTTAGTCATCGGAAACCATCATTCTGCCTCATTATGGGGACTCTTAATGATTAGTATTAATTTAAACATTTGATTGGCAAGTACATTTTTCTTCTTAGTCCTTTTTTTTTTTACAGATCATTACATATATTTTTAAAATATGATTTATTATAAAATGTGTACATCAACAAATTCATAATTTGAAGTGGAATATTTGTGATAACAAGAAAAAGATTCCTTGACATATATAGATTATTGGAAAATGTCAACACACGCAGTTAATTTTTAGTAGCTGAATAAAGTCACATGATGGAATTCAATGAGTGAGGACAATGTTTAATTGAATTGTGATTTCTTAAAGCCCAGTTTTCATTATTTTTTGCTAGCAGGGCAACCAATCGTAAATATAACTTCATCAAATCCTGATCAATAGAACCTTTAATGTGTTTATGTCCAAGTATTAAAGGTTCTTCATGGATTTTTCAGAAGGTTCTTGTTATTGTGGTCTGGGTCCTTCATTCAATCAGCGCAATCATAGAACAATGCAGATCACAGAAGTTAACAGATGTGCATCCAGCCAGATAAAGACCAGGCAGCCCATTACATAAACAAGGTTTGCCTTTGGCCCTGACCCACGGGCTCACCACTAAGTTAGTTACTGGCTAAAGTCAAATAGTTAAACATTTATTTTGACTTTAATCTGGGCCTTAATAAAGCTTGAGTTTGTTTCACAGATCACCAGCTGAGTGAAAATGGTGCATTTTGGAGAGATTCTGAGAGCTATTGGAGACTTTGGTTTCTTCCAGAAGCTTATCATTCTTGGGTTAGCCTTTCCAAATTTCTTACTGCCCTTGTTCTTTTGTAGTTTTATTTTTCTCGAGTCAGATCCAGAGCGACACTGTAACGCGGACTGGATCCTCGGGGCTGATCCCAACCTGACCAGAGATGAGCAGCTGAACCTGACTCTGCCCCGGGAGGAGGATGGGGCCTTCAGCAGGTGCCGGATGTTTGTCCCTGTGGACTGGGACATTGGTGCCATCAGGGAGTACGGACTCAATGAGACCACAGGGTGTAAGAATGGATGGGTGTACAACAACACACTGTATGAGGCCACCATAGTCACTGATGTAAGTCAAGTATGATGTATGATTTCATCTTCGGTATCACCTGTGCTGACTGCCCTACTGATTTCAACAGTGTTGTTTGGCAGTTTGATCTCGTCTGTGACAAGTCTAACATGGCTGCAGTTACGCAGACAGTTTTCATGCTGGGTTTGCTTTCTGGTTCATTCATCTTTGGACCCATAGCTGAATCGTAAGTGACTTGAAGAAGATGTATTAGGTCATGTGTTTCAAGCCCTTCACTTGACAGTCACCCACTCTCTTATCTTTAGGTACGGCCGCAGGAGAACCACCCAGTTACCAGTTGCCATTATGCTAATATTTGTCATAGTTGCTGGTGTGTCTTCAAATGTCTATATTTACATGTTGTCACAATTCCTAGTTGGAATTGCACAAGGAGGATATAGAATGAACTCCGTTGTATTAGGTAAAACATCTTTGTATCTAATCAAGAGTTATTTGATTTTTTTATGGTCAATATCACAAGCATGAAATTCTCCTGTTCTTAATACAATTTTTTGTTGTTGTAGCTCTGCAGTGATTTTGGTGTTTAAATTCTATTTCTAGCTACCGAGTGGATTGGGGTGACCAAAAGGTCCTTTGCCTCATGTATGAGTCAGGTGTTTGGAGCTCTTGGACAATGTGTCATGGCTGGTATAATCTATGCTATTCGTGACTGGAGAATAGCACAGTATATCATGGCAGGAGCGCAGGCCTTTGTTTTCTTGTACATATGGTATGTGTTGTATGTACTTTTTAAAAATTCTTTGTGAATGTTCTGTATTTGACCGTTAAGACACCTCCTGATCATACCTACCTGGCCAAATGCAGTTTAGCTGTGTACCTTGGCATAGCTCTAGTGTTGCATCACATAATGAGATAATGCAAAACCAGGTTGCTTACTGTGTGTCTAGGAAAACTGTTGCATAATTAACCTTTTTGGTAGCTCGGTTTATGATTGAAACTCTCAGTTTGTGAGTGACTCTGACATCAGAATTGTGAATCATCTTGTCAGGTGGATTCCTGAATCTGCAAGGTGGTTACTTGGACAGGGAAGAACCGAAGAAGCAAATAAGTTGATACGTAGAGTTGCAGCAATTAATAAAAAGAAAATCCCAGATAATCTGCTGGATGAGGTATGTCGGATTCAGTTTGAATTACACAAGATCAAATGAGACTTTAATGATGGAAAACAAGACTAAACAGTCTCCAGCCATGCTATAGCGGCTGTGTGAGGTTATACGTAGGTACAATCATGCTTTGAACTAAATGCTAACATCAGCATGCTAAAATGCTCTTAATGACAATGCTAACAAATCGGTGTTTAGCAGGTCTAATGTTTGCCATCTTAGTTTTGAATGTTAGCATGCTTACATTTGAAAATTAGCGCTAAACACAAAGTAAATTTACAGCTGAGGCTGATGGGAATGTCATTAGCTGTTAAGGTACTTGGTCATAAACCAAATAAAATAAAAAATAAAAATGTTGACCTGCAGATGGCAGTAGAGTAAAGGTCAGTTGATCAAAGATATAGCAATTCATCCTCTGGGGATAATGAAAGTCTTTATCAAACTCCTTGGTATGCTAGTAGGCCTTAAAGTGAGTAAGCAGATTCTTGTTCATGCCCATTATCTCCCTTCATATTAAAGGTAACTGATAAAAAGCTTTAAATGGGTAATGGATAAATGGCTATAGACAAGTCAAAAGTAAATTATAGATGAAATAGCCAAGCCAGTTGAAAAGGTTTTTTGAATAGTAATAGTAAACTAAAGGTCTTATGAAAATATTATTGCTTTATATTATTGATACTTGTTGATGTACTTCAGTTCATCTTTGTGGATCGATCTTCACCCTTTTTCGTAATAAATGTAATTGCTGCCTAATTCATACTGGAAAAACGCCACTAAAAGCTATATTTCTAAGTGCTGGCCCTGTATTATTATAATACATTTCTCCTTCAGGTAACTGGGAATCGAGAGGTCGAAAGTGGAGGAATCAAACAAATTTTTACCTCAAAAATCCTGATGAAATATTGCATTATTATATCTTTTACCTGGTAAGTTAAGCACATTTTGGAATGTAATTTTTAATTCAGTTTTTGATTCATGTTTGTGTTTGTGGTTTGAAGGTTTTCATTCAATCTAGGCTACTTCTGCCTTGTTCTGAACGTTGGTAAGTTTGGTCTGAACATCTTCCTGGTTCAGTTCTTGTTTGGTATCTCTGAGATACCAGCACATCTCCTCTGTATCTGGGTTCTGGAGTTGGTGGGGAGGAAGAAATCCATGATCACAACCCTCCTGATGGGTGGTTTTGTTTGCCTCTTAACCATAGCTTTCCCACAAGGTGAATTTCCTGCCCTTCACATTCAGTACATGAGGATACATCCATCAGACTGTCAGTGATTGCTTACATTTTATTTCCAGACAGTGCTGTTGTTATCACAGCCCTTGTAACCACTGGAAAGTTCTTTTTGAGCTGGGCTGGTTCGGTATGTATGGTCTACACTCAGGAGTTGTTTCCCACTTCTGTCAGGTACACAAAATAAAAGTATACAAAATATATAATTATCGGTGTTCTACATATACACTTTATCTATTTGAAAGTGAACTCCACTCTTTCAGGCAAACAGCTTTTGGCTTAGGGTCTATAGCCTGTAGAGTAGCAGGCTTGATGTCTCCGTTGCTCAACATGTTGGACATATACCACTGGTCCATACCCATCATACTCTTCAGCAGCCTTACACTGGTCAGTGGAGCTCTGGTCTTCCTGCTTCCTGAGACCAGAAGAAAAGAGCTTCCTGATTCAACTAATGAGGCCAACGGGTAAGCAAGCTACTGAGGAATTGTGGTAATATTGGCTTTAATTGGGGGGTTATCTTCAGGCCAACTAGGGGCATCCATCTTCACTGCCATGGATCTATGGAACAACCATAACTTGACTTGGTTCTAATGTGAAATCGTGGTTAGGTTGACAATAGTGCAAGTATAAAAGCAATAAATGTGATTGAGGTAAACACTCTAAATCTGAGGATTTCTAACTCTGAAGTTGCTGAGAGTTAGATAAGAAGATGGACACTTCTCTAATATCTGTCTGCTACAGCCAGGAGATGGTTAGGTTACATATAGGCTGGAAACAGGGGGAGACAGCTAGCGTAGCCTTGTCTAAAGGTAACAAAATCCACATACAAGCACCTCTAAAACTCACCAATTAACATGTTATATGTTTTTTATTTTAATCCGTACCAAAACCAAAGTGTAATGCTGTTAGTGAAAGGTTCATATTTAATGGGCAGACATGAGAGTGGTATCGATCTTCTCATCAAAGTGAATAAGTGTATTTATCAGTATGTCTATTTTTCTTACCTTACTTAGCATGCTAGTAGGCCTTAAGGTGAGTTAGCAGATTCCTATGTGCTTGCCCATTACCTCTCCAATTTAAATAAAAAAATGTTCCCTTTAAAACTTCTTATCAGTTTGAAAACAAGCCAGTATTGCTTTATGATTGTCTAACTGTCAGACAATCCAGCCTTGACTTTCCACTTACTGTGGAAGTTACAAATTTACATGGGTGCTAACGCTGTTCAGTTTCACGTGTGTAAAGCTACATATTATCTTATCTGAGATCTTATCCTTGGTATCGAGCTGTGGTTCCCAAACCTTTTTACTTATAATTCCTTAAAAGAAAGACATTTGTATTTGTATTTGTAGGCCTTTTTGTCATAGAGTGCACCTTTGTAAGTGTGGCATATAGTATATTTATGTGTATTTGCTCACTTGTAGCTATGTGTTATTTGATATACAGTATATGCATTTTATTTTGTATCTTTACAGATGGAGCTATGTGCACTGTTACTAGTCCAACCACTAAACTGTATATTCCCAATGCACTTGTCACATCACTTAGTACACTTTTCATAATGGTAGATCTTTTTTTGGTTTTGTAGTAATCAGCATTTTGTATTTTTATTATTTATACATTTTGGGGTGTTCCCCCCAAATATTTTTTTTCCAGGTGTTTTTGAAACTGCTCATACATGAACACACTAGGAGAGATTAAGATAAAGATCAAATTTTACAAAAGGTAAAGGGTAAAGGTCACAATTATGTAATCCAAACATTGTTTTACTTTTCATTATAGGAATGTGACCAGCAGGAAGACAGGAAGTGACTCCTACATGGCTGAACAGAACAGCAGAATGTCTACAAAATTCTAGTTGGAATACTGTATTTTTACAGATGTTTTTTGTGTGTGTACCATGAGCTATTGTTGAGCAGAATATTCTTATTTGGGCGGTGAGGGTTAAGGTTAGTACTTTTAATATTGCTGAGTCACCCAGAGTGTTTGCTCATGTACTATATCAGTTGTATGATTTTGCTGCTTCTGTCAGAAAAATTAAACACTGATAGAAAATGTACTCCTGACTTGCATGTGAGAAGGTGTAACAACAATCTTTGATTTGATAAGCTCAGGTGAGCAGTATAATCTTGCATCTAGCACCATAAACTGGTCCCAAGCAGGAAAGGATGAGACACAGTATATTAAGCAAACAGCAGGTCAGGTTTTGCACTCTATGAAACTATAATCATTAGCAATGAGCTCTTATTAATGGTAAATAAATGACAGTTGTAAAGAAAAATGGCTTTGCAGGAAGTGGTGAGGGACCCAAAAAGGTAAGGCTGATCATGTACAGCAGAAGCAAAAGAGAGCAAAAAGCAAAAATGTTAGTGGAGGACAGAGGAATAAGCTTAAATGCACAAACTGGTCTGCAAATGTAAACATTTGTCAGGAGGAGTAAGAGTGCACGAGACGGTGTTCACGTTAGCTTTCTATCATCACATCAGTTTTCTATCTACTACTTGATACAAAAGTGTGTTGCCAAAAGCAAATGAAAACAAAATAATCAGTTTTCAACCAAAAACCAAAAGCATTTGACAAGCTTGCACACAAAAAAGTATAGTCTAGTATCTAAAAATATGAGTTGTGACCTCCAGCTGCCCTTGAACAACTCAACTCAAACCAGTCTGAAAACAAGCCGGTATTGCTTCATGATTGTCTAACTGCCAGACAATCCAGCCTTGACGTTCCACTTACTGTGGTAGTTACAAATTTACATGTGGGGCGGGGCTAAAGGAAGGCTAGTTCGCCTGCTCTATGGGCCGCACAACACGGAAGCTGTGCAGAACATCCAGGTCATTTTATACACAGGAAGTCTGAACTTTTTTGGCTTCATGCGCCACCGAGCAACTTTCATAGGAATGAACGGGGCCCTCTGACGCTGTATACAGTTCTCTTTATATATCCATGGAAAAAGTCTTTTGGTGCCAATGTGCATCGCATGACAGAAATTGTAATTACACCATTTGGCCACTATGTCAATTTGGCTTGAAAGCCTAGTGCACTTCCTGGGGGCTCGTTCATACACCAGGGGAGCAATTCCTATTCGACTGAATAGGCACCATCTTTGTATGCAGTTCTTATAATACATCCATGCTCGATGCCCAAGGTGGAAAAGATATTTCCAGTGGACACATTTCTACCGTTGCACTGTAGATACTGTATATGTCATCATATTGCCCAACCCTACTGGACAGTTACGAATAAGAATAAGACAATACAGCAGTTACAAGCAGAGGGGGGTCTCAGGGCCAAGGTAATATGCATCAAGCATCCAACCCGTGTTCATTACATACAGGTAAAATGAGGACTTATTTGTTGACCCAATGAGCAATTATGATTATGATTTGTCAAACGCACATAAAGCTGTAGAAGCCATTAGGTGTAGTTATTTTGATATGGTTTCTTTTGAGCACTGAGTAATAATGTGATCTCAACACAACCCAAACTGTCTTCTCCTAATCATTATATAAAATGTGCAGACACACCTTTAATGTTTGGCCTGCATAACTCATCAGTAGAAAATAACACTTGGTAATTCAGTGATAACCAAAGCATGTGGATCGGTCAGGTAGGTCTAATGGAGGCTTGACATAACGCAAATGGTGGAAATAAGAAATTCACATTGGTTTGTTCACTCTTTAAATTCATTGGACAAACTGAGGTTTTAGCTCTGTTGTTTTCCTCACATTAGAATTTTATGGCACAACCTCAATTACTTCCAAGAAGCATGGAAAAGGAAAACAGTCCTTAGAGTTTTAAACCGTACACCTGTATGCACAGAACTTGTATGTTTATTGAAATTTTCTTTGTAATGTGTTTTATGAGGACCCTAATAATGAAGTTGTCCTTTACACTACAAGTGTTGTTGGAGTTTTGACCTCCTCGGTTGTTTCCCCCTCTCATCAGTCTGACAGGTTACACTGTGTCAGAGACAAGGCAGGCTTAATGTGCAAGTCAAAACAGACACACCTCAAATATAATTGATAAAATATGTCAGAAAACAAGTGGCATGTTTCCTTTAAGTGTCCTTTTGACATCCTTTGCAGACCTAAGCATAACAAGTATATTTTAATATCCTTTACAGCCCACAGTAACTCTGTAACCACTTTACTAGGGTTACGATAGCTCCATATTATGTAACAGGTTTAACTTTAACCCTTGTGTCGCCCTTCGGATCAGTGCAATGGCATTTTGGGGTCAAAATGACCCTAAAGACGACACAAGGGTTAATGTAAAGGCACTGACAGAAAAGGTTTGAGACAGCATATTGTAAATGTTAGTGAAAGATCAACAGAATTTTTAGAGATGTTTAAAGGTCATCCTGCGGTGGCCTCTCTAAACTGAACTGAAAATCAGCTACCAGACCATGGCTGAATTTGGAGAGATCTTGCGGAATATCGGAGAGTTTGGATTATTTCAGAAGGTCACCCTTTTTGCTCTTTGCTTCCCAAATATTATTCTGCCAATTCATTTCGCTAGTGTATATTTTGTTCAGTCAGATCCAGAGCGACACTGTAACACGGACTGGATCCTTCAGACTGACTCCAACCTGACCAAAGATGAGCAGCTGAACCTGACTCTGCCCCGGGAGGAGGATGGGGCCTTCAGCAGGTGTCGGATGTTTGTCCCTGTGGACTGGGACATTGGTGCCATCAGGGAGTACGGACTCAATGAGACCACAGGGTGTAAGAATGGATGGGTGTACAGCAACACACTGTATGAGGCCACCATAGTCA
>JAVQJF010029467.1:0-18156 GCA_036023855.1 Gadopsis marmoratus | reverse complement strand
GCAGCATCATGATGTGGGGATGCTTTTCTTCAGCAGGGACAGGGAAGCTGGTCAGAGTTGATGGGAAGATGGATGGAGCTAAATACAGGGCAATCCTGGAAGAAAACCTGTTAGAGGCTGCAAGAGACCGGAGACTGGGGCAGAGCTTCACCTTCCAGCAGGACAACGACCCTAAACATACAGCCAGAGCTACAATGGAATGGTTTAGATCAAAGCATATTCAAGTGGTAGAATGGCCCTACTGAGAATCTCTGGCGAGACTTGTTGTTCACAGACACTCTGACTGAACTGGAGCTATTTTGCAAAGAAGAATGGGCAAAAACTGCAGTCTCTAGATGTGCAAAGCTGGTAGAGACATACCCCAAAAGACTTGCAGCTGTAATTGCAGCGAAAGATTGACAAAGTATTGACTCAGGGGCGCTGAATACATATGCAGGCCACACTTTTAAGATATTTATTTGTAAAAAATCTTGAACACCATGTATCATTTTCCTTCCACTTCACAATTATGCTCTTTGTGTTGGTCTATCACATAAAACTACAATAAAATACATTTAGGTTTGTGCTTGTAACATCACAAAATGTGGAAATGGTCAAGGGGTGTGAATACTTTTGCAAGGCACTGTAGCTATTAACCTGTAGAAGGCTTATATATTGAAATTATTTGTAAAATAAAAATATAATTGGTTCAAAGCATATTGCCCAAAGACTAAAGTCCCCAAAGCTAATCTATAACAAATAAACATGGGTCTGAATGTTTTGTAGTTATTATATTCAATGTATTGACCTGTCCACGAATAACAAGGCAGCTCCATTCAGCAGTCACAGAGAACTCTTTACAGAAATCAAACAAATAAACATGCCAGAGTAAAAGCAGTACCCGCTCTACATTCAGCAACATGTCAGCAAAGAACATTAGATACACAATACAGATGCTCGCAGGCAGCCTGGTTTAGTAGGCCGACTGGGTTTCTTGCAAAATTATTGTTTCCTTTGGTGGCATTTTGGAGCTTCTCCCAGATCCCCTGTGTTTAAAAATGCAAATATGGATTAATCAGTTTTTTCTCTCATCATTTCAACGTGCTTTTTTGTTGGTTAAACCACGATGATGGACGAAAATTGATGTTTTGTTTTTTGGGACATGCAGAGATGCAAGAAAAGGAGCTATTTCATGGAGCTCGATCATACCTGTCCTCCACGTCTTGTATTGTGTCAGGAAGGGGGGAGCCAAGTGTTTCTGGAAGAAATATTGCAGCCACTCCACTGAGGATCGGAGCTCCGCCGTAGATTAAACCTGGTAGCCAAGGTATGTACTCCCCAATGAGAAGGATCATGGGGGCCACCATGGCTCCTATACGAGCCATCATGGATACCCAGCCCATGCCATTCTGACTGAGAGAGAAAAAGTACAACTATTAAATGCCACAAATAAACATAACTATGCTCATCCTTGGTGGCATAAAATGGTGGCAAATGGGCATTGAATAAAACAGAAAAATCATATAAATATAAACTGAAAATTAAATATTCAAGCGCTTGTTTCACAGATAATCATGCAGCTGCAATTCACTATATAAAGAACATAGAGTACGGTCAGGGGGTTTTAAGTTACTGTTTAACTGAACATTTTACTGGGAATGTGGTTTGTTGGTTTGTCATCTCAGAAAAACTCTCTGGATTTTGGTGCCCCACAGCATCTTGTGTCCAGAGAATGGTGTGATAAACAAAGACATGCAGTCAGCAGCACTTCTTCCGGGACACATTTTGTCAATAAGAGAGGAC
The DNA here is from genome assembly GCA_036023855.1 of Gadopsis marmoratus. Taxonomy (NCBI): domain Eukaryota; kingdom Metazoa; phylum Chordata; class Actinopteri; order Centrarchiformes; family Percichthyidae; genus Gadopsis; species Gadopsis marmoratus. The sequence goes on along the minus strand of JAVQJF010029467.1, from coordinate 16,374 downwards.
AGCAAATAATGGCCAGCCTTGGCACATAGAGGAAGTGTGCAACAGCTGGGGTCAATGGTGGCATCCATCAGAAAATGAATATCACATAATGCAGTGTGTCAGACCACGATGAGCTGAGTCCGAATAAATCCATGAACCGAAAGCCCTCGGATGCTTCAATACCTTGTCAAATTCATAGTAAAATGTCTGTTTTTGAAGGCATCTACATGTCGCAAAATAAGCACATGTAATGAAGTGGCCACTGAGTATCTAATGGTCCTTCACTGTTTAGTTCTCATGCTCATCTGGGTGATTCTGTTTGAGAATGGTAATTTTTATCCGCCCATCTGCCCTGTCACCTGTTGCTCTCCTGCCGCAGGACATATCTGTACAATGAATTGCAGACTCACAAAATACACACCACACCGCCAGTCTTTGCTGGAATTTCTGTGGACTATTAATTTGGTAGATTTTACTATCTGTCTCAACACAAAGTAGCTCTAATTATTGCCCAAATATGTATTTATTTAAACAGTAAATGGCAATTCTCCAGGAGGTGCAGCCTAATTGTTAGACTTGTATTCTGAATAAAACTTGAGTGGCCTGGTTCCATATTTGTGAAGCTTTCTCCAATAGCAATTCTGTCTGTTTATCAGGCTAACATAAGCCTAGTAGAGAGAATCTCATCTGGCTCATTTACACATAGAGATGAGTTCTTATTTCCTCAGTTATCAAAATAAACTGAACTAAATCCCTAAATAAAAACTCGATTGAATTGTGTAATAACAAAAGCTAAATTTCCTCCAAGAAATGTACATGTTGACACATAAGACTTACCGAAGGATGGTGGGGTACAGTTCTCCAGCGTAAAGGTAGCAGCAGTTGAAGGAGGCAGCAAGGCAGCCTTTAGCCACTACAGCCAGACAGGTGCGTACAGTCTGTTTGTCTGCACAGGAGTGAAACGAGCATCAGGTCACTTCTGATGTTTTTGTAGGATGATATTGATATAAACGTTTGCTTGTCTGCGTGTGTTCTAACATACCATAAGGTACCAGCAGGTTGATCAAAATCATGACTCCAGCAACGATGAGAGCGCCACACTGTGATGGACGCCGTCCAAGGAAACTCATTGACACAGTAACGACAACTTTAGCAGGGATGTCAACAGCCCCGAAGATCACTTGGATTAAGTAGATGTCCACCCCGAACTTTTGCAGATCCATAGAAATACCGTAATAGGCAAAGCTTGTTGATAACCTAAGTTAGCATTAACAAAAAGGCCATTGTGTCATTGAAATTTCACAGAAGGTGCTTAAAACTGTCTAGAATGGATTTTCTAAGGCAAGAGCAGGACATGTACCAGACAGCACTAAGGCAGATTGTCATAGTCCTCATTGTGGGTGTGCGGAAGAGATCTAGGAGAGAGTAGGAGCCATGCGAACAGGACATCTCTTTCTTCATGGACTCCTGCAGCATCTATGCGCAGAGACTTAACTCAAGTCAAATGTATGTCATACACAACAGAATGGTCACAATAAAACAAACATGCTGCGTCACCTTACTTTAATGTCGATTTTTTCCCCCTCTTCACGGCGTCCGTTAAATTTGGCTACACTCTTCAGGTTCTCGATGGCTTTCTCAGAGTTATTACTCAGGACTAACCACCTTGAAGATTCATGAAACCACCTGTTTTGAGATTTTTGTTTAGTGCTTTTGTTAATAGTGCAATAACTTTATCTTTGATCACTAAATCCTTGCAACCCTAACTTTTACTGGCAGTTCAACACTTCGTCGTCTCACCATGAGATGAGGAAGAAGACATAGAAGGGCAGAGACACAGCCAGGGTTAACCACCTCCAGTCCCTGATGTAGTAGGCTATGACTGCCAGGATCAGCTGTCCCAGTGTGTAACAGTAACCTGTTATTGTCCCCACCACAGTTCGCACACGAGTGGGGATCCACTCCACAACTTGAAATGAAAGAATCAACAGAGCAAAGGCATTCTATAGAAGTTAGTGTGATTAGAGCCCTTTTATCGTCGGCATACCTGTCGACTGCATCCAGTGACGTCCTTTTACATAGTGCACTGCTTGCTCTCTGTCCAAATAAATATCTTACTGAGCGAGAAGGTGTTGAGCCCCAGGCCAGACAGAGCCATGCCACAACCAAAGCGGAACAGGCAGAAGAGGGGGAAGGAGGTCGAGAAAGCGGCACATGTTCCTGCCACTGCCATCAGCAGGTTAGAGAGGAGCAGGAGGATGCGTCGGCCATATCTGGGAGCCAGGTGAATTTGCATAGAGTGGAGTCAGACTTTTCCACATTATTTTTGTTGGAATAAGTTAGAATTTCTGAACAATACTACATGAAGGACAGGCAGTTTTCCTTATGTGATATGTATACTATACTATAATACTATGCAAATACTGTAAAATCAGGAGGAGTGACATTCATGTTACCTGTCCGAAAGGCCTCCAAACATAAGAGCTCCCACAAGCACGCCTCCCATGTAGACGGTTTGTCCCATTTGCTTCAACGAGCGCGCGTCACACACCAAATTCCACTGCCAGAAACGTAGTGCAATTTAACACGTGTCACGGAGACAACATATGTAAAAAATTGAGTTGGAAAAAAAGAGATGCAGTCCTACATCAGATATGATTGTGGAGGTCATCTCGGTCATGTTATAGGACCACCCATCTACGCATCCCTGCAGGTCAACATCCAAACCATCCTCAGTGTCTCCCTGCTCACCTGAACCGGAGGTCCCATTCTTAGCAAGGAGGTGCCACTGCGGCGCAATGTAACGCTGGCACCTCCTTGGCTTCCCTGTCTGGTCTAGCGGCACTGTGATCAGCAGGGTTTCCTCTGGGCTCAGCTGCGACTGAGAGAGGTTCGCGTGTGCGCTGCAGTAGTGACGAGGCACCGCAGCCACAAAGTTCTGCAGCAGGTTGTGACTGGCCATTATCAGGACAGGTATGCAGAGGAGGGACACATGCAGGATCTGGAAGCGTCCTGTGCTGCCCACCAGCTCTAGGAGGTCACCAAACGCCATAGTTTTGTACAAAAAGAACTCCCAAAGATGACTTAGGGTTAATGGCACTAGATCCTGCTGGCAAGAAAGAGCACCTGTGAAAACATTACATAAAATATCAGCTGAGAATATTAGTCTCATGCATTTAAATGTGAATTGAATAGACTTACCTGCTGAACTAGTCTTCTCTCATTACATCCAATATGTAAGGAGAATCCTTGCTCACAAAGTGCAGCACCTTCATTAAAACAACTAACACATGATGCTGTGTAGATTCAAACAGAATCCTAGAAAAGAGTTTCCTGAAAGAGTCTCTAAAAATGCCCTCAAAATCAAAAAGATGTAAAAGTGGTCCTGTTTCTGCTGTTGTCAAAGTGAGTAATCGGCTCTCAAATTCCTATGGCTTTTCTGAACTTTGGATTATTAGAAGTGTAATGCAACCTCTTGAGGTGTAAGCAACTCATTCACTGAACGCTGAGGTAGAATGCTGAGTCCTTGCTGTGCAGGTACAATGTCCGTTTGCAGTGTTTCAGTGCGAGTGAACGCCAGCATCAAGAGTGGGCGCATAACTGTGCTCAGCTCTTTCCCCTCTCTGTACTGAGACACACTCCCTGCTTTTAATTGGTTACTTAATAGGATGGGAGATAGCGTGTCTGTGTTTTGCCACATGAGAAGTCCACCAAACGTGTTTTATTACAAGATTTTTACGTTGTCCATTTCTTTAATGTTTAATTGATAGAATGCATAAATCAGCATGGGTTGGTTTACTGTTTGAAAGCTGGATCGGCAGCAGCCAATTAGAGCAAGAAAATTGATAAGTAAGTGTTTCACATAAATTGCAAAACATGCTGATAAATATTCAACTATTCAATGACACTTCAACATGACCTTTTCTCATCCTCTCTCCCCTAGTGTTATAAACCTGAATTTATTGTCAATAAATGACTATGTGATGACAATTCAACCAGCAGCAGTAACAGGTGTCACGTTATGCTGACTGAGAGTTACGAGACAGAATCAAGATTAAAAAGTAAAAGAAGGTTATTTGAATTTATATGTAATAATTGTTTTTTTTACATTTGTATTGTGTTTAAAGAGTGCATGTAGCTTAAATCTGAAACCCTTCTCCCTGGTTTGTGTCCTGGTGATTAGTGCTGAGGAATGTGTGCACTTGTGTAATTATCAGCGTGAGATGTCAGGCTCAATGAAGCTGCAGGTGTTCCAAAACAAACTTTCTGTTTTTTCAGCTGTGAGACTGCTCGGGGAAAGAGTTGTCCTTTTACTTTCCTCCTTCTTCAGGGTTTTTGTTTTTTTTGTAGTTTGAGCCCTAAAAGTGCAGGTGTTTGACATAATATATGAAATAGAAAAATGGAAAAAAGATGCAAACAAAGTCGCCTGCAGACTTCACTGGGACTCTGGGCTTTTTGTCAAATGCGGACAACAGAGAAACAGTAAAGTAGAGGGTGAGGGTTGATACAGACATGTTATCAGCCACACTGGTTGCATAGGGTGAACCCAGATACATTTTACAAACCTTTTACAAACAGGTAAGAGGAGTTTTACAAAAGATAAGGAGCGGGGGACACACTCACAGACATTCTGAGAATACGCTCAGAGAGCTCCCAACTTAGAGAGGAGTCCTAGCTCAGTAGTGATTTTGGAAAACCAGAGCACTCTGAGCAAGGAAGGAACAGAAACTTTAACCTTAGTGAGGAGGTGTGGTTGACTGATCAAAGAACAAAACAAAAAAAAACATAAATAAATAAAAGTCAAATGCCATGGACAGCGAGACCTAATCTTATAACTTAGTCTTTATTAAGACATGATGTAATTATTAATACTACTTTATGTAATGAATACATTGTAAGCTAGACTTTAAAAGTATCCTACAAAATGTTTGAAAACACAGGCCTGAAGCTTGCCTGCTTATGTTGATTTACCATTCTGGTCATTTTAGTACTTCATCTATTTGATATTAATGGGTGAAGAATGTCTCAGCTCTCATCAATTGCTGTGATGGCCCATCTATACAAGTCATCACTGCTGTACTGTTGCATTTTTCTAGTAGCCAAATTCATTTCTGGCATTATAGCATTATTGTGTTGATGAGATTGTCCACAAACATTATCCCTGCTCGATCAAATCTATATCGTTTCATGAACTCCCTGTCAGTCAGTCAGCGTTTGTACAATATCTCTCCTTCCTCTTTGTCTTTGCGCCATTTTCTCCTCTGCTTAAGAAACTCTTAAGCTTCTTAAGTCCTCCTCTGTTGTCTCAACAGTTTTTACCTTAGGAGCTCTCTTAAGGATCTAGTCTTAATTGTAAGGGGAAATTCTTAGAAAACGTCATTATTCTAAGAATTTTGTTAGAATTTTGTCACTAGTTGCAACTCTTTGTACTAGGACACTTTATGAATGTGGCCTCAGGACAACAATAATAGTTAGTCTCTGAATATTTGTACAAACAGGGGACCATAGAGTACGTACAAAATAAATTGTGTAATGCGATCTTTCATATGCTTTGTAAGTCAGGGTGAGTGTTCTGCTCTGGCAGGTACGGGTAGAAACCAGATTGGTTTTGTGTGACCAAACTGACACCACAGGAATTACACTCATTCAGTCCCTTTTGATAAATTGGTTTGAACACGTAGAAGTGTGCACGACTCACATTATCAAAGAGGAAGCTTTAGGGAGTAGTAGTATAACTCCATGGCTGAAGAAGCAGCCAGCAAGTTGACTCTATGATGCTGCTAGATGAAAAGGCAGGTGACCGCCAACGTTATTGCAAATTATCTAAAAGATGACATGGCAGGAAATTTCATGACGTCCATCCAAGAGTTGTTGAGACACTCAAAACCACAGATGTGAAGCTCATGGTGGCACTAAAAGAAAAGTCAGGGGATCACCAAAGTCAGTTGTCTACATCCTCTGAGGACATTGGTATCCATAGAGCCACGCCACGCCGCTAGGGAGGCGAAAGACGCACCTGCCCATGGGGTGAATGATAAGCAGAGACCTCCGTCAATAAAAAAAAAAAGCAAAAGTAAAAATTTGTCATGTGATTATTCATTTGTTAGTGGTTGGCAAAGAAAACAGACTACAACAAAGGTAACAACTGATCAATTTCTTTGCACCACACCACCCACACATGCACCCACATTTTCCCTTCTGTTAATACCTAAAGTGGCTACTGAGCTGCAGACCAACCCAGGCAGCTGCAACATTTTAAATTTGCAAAGAACGGCCTGTCACCTTTATCTCTCCTCTCTCTGGTTGGGGCCCTGAACCTGAGTCCCTGGAAGCCTGTGTGTTAAGTAGCTGTCAAGTACTACGAATATTTTAAAGAGGTGATGTGCATTTTCTTGGCATACAGGGGCTCAACTTAACCACACCTTCAACATTTTAACATATTTTATGTCTTTCATCAAGACACAGCCGTAAAGTGAAAAACTTGGAGTAAAACATTGTAATTCCACTAAATTTCATCTCTCAAGGAAACAAATACTGCAATCCTTTCAAGAATCTATTTACAGACTCCTGAAGATTCTACGGTGTGGGAATGTGCCATTTAAACATTTTAATGCTATGGTTTCTTTAGCTTCTGTGGTTATCTAAAGCTGGACTTTAAACTCTTTAAACTCAGAGACAGGCCTTGAAGAGTTATCTTACTATACAGTATATTGCACCAGTAAACCCAAAGTTAAACGCTGCAATTGTGTTGACAACGGAGACACATTATATACGTCCTCTTGCTTGGTTAATAGTTACAAACACAAGCGAACACATAACACTTTGACCTTTTGTCTCAGTGGAAAGCAAAGAAAAATACCAAAAAAAGTGTGACATTTGTGAAAATATCAAATACCTCCTCCAATAGGTTTGTGTTATTATTAACAAGAGGACATCATGTCCGTGTGTGTGCCACACACATATGCAATATGCCCTGCAAAATGTGATAAACTTGGTAAACATCTGTGCCAACAATATCGGCACAAACAGGCTATAACGCTATCACAGTATGCATTTGCAGATAAGTGCTCGTAATCGTAAAAAGAAGAGAAACGTTTGTCCGACACAGTAAACTAGATCATTTTGAGACAGTTGCTGGTCTTCATGTTGACCCTGTGGTTCATAGTTTTGGAGTAAAGTCCCTGGGCGGATCTACTGCAACAAAACACTGATGTGTTATCAGGTTCAGCCCATGATAGCAGCCTCTGACTGCATCCCACCATGGTGGATAAGAGTGCTGCCCTCACTGACACACTGACACAGTGCCAAAGTCCTGGACTGTGGGGCCACGGTCTTATCAAATACTCTTATCCCTCTTTTTTTGTTGGTTTGAGTTTCACAACCTAACTCTTCTCTACATTGTCCCATTTTTTCTTTTATTTAAAGCTACCCAGTTTGGTACCTATTAGACCACATGAACCACCACAGAAGCACATGATGTCAGAATCTGTAGGTGACATACAGATAATGACATCGGTTAACGTTTACTTAGGCTAATATAAAGCTGTTATTAGATTGATCTGTATCTGAGGTCCATACACATTTTGAATGAATGTTGACTTATCAGTTAGCTCTGGCAGTCTGCAGCTTGGTCGCCGCCGTCAGCTTATTTGACCACATATTTTCTGCTTCTTGTATTGTACAAATTTCATCTCATTCCAGATGTGATCACAAAATACAACAAAAAGCCCACGTTTAACCAGTGGCATATTTCACTTTCGCTTTTAGGATAATTACAAACATCAGAGCTCGACACCAACTGTGAATCTTGCTTCACCTTTACAGATATCCATCATCTGAAAGCAGAGTCAGTCTTAATAAGATGGTGACAGCAGTAATGGGTTTTTCTCTTGCTGTCTGTGCAGTGAGGCTGTCTTCAGTTTGTCATACAGTAAGTGCTCGATTATTACCCAAAATAACCCAATTATAATTCTCTCTGCATCAATATGCATTAGGTGCATATTTATTGTACACTTACAATTATCTGGCTTTGCCTGAAACAGAATGGGAACAACTGGAAAAAGTCAGCCAGGTTGTTATAATATTTCAGACACATTTTATTCAGAATGGGTGTCAGTGGAAATACAAGAGTTTATATTTTTGATTTAAAAAAAATATCACCAATAAATTCACAAATCCCACCACAAAGCTCTTTAATCCACTTCACAGCAGATACTGTACATTAGCCATATCTGCATCCCTGATAATTACAACATTTGTATTACACCAGTCTGTAACCTGGATATTGTGAATGTGCAGGTATGGAAAATGTAAACGTAGCAAGTCCAAGAGTTTGTGTGAGACACAACGTGTAGTAATGCGGGAAGCATTTAATGCTAATCCCTGTAGATGCAGGTTTGTGGGGGCTTTTACCGGATGCACAGTATCTACCATGAAGGTTCTTAAGGTGTTGTGATACAAAGTCGGGGTGGCGGCCGTCATGTGGGCAGTTTATTGCTTGTCATCAGGGGCGGGGAGTTTCTCAAGCGTGGGCTCCATGCCCCAGATCTCACGAGCATACTGGGCAATGGTGCGATCGCTGGAGAACTTGCCACACCCAGCAATGTTTTGGATCACCATCTTGGTCCATTCCTTGGGTTTCTGATGTGGGGATGAAAAGGATTGATGAGTGAGAAATAGGTGATTATTATGTCTCCTTCCATTAGTGGTGCTACTCATAATGGGTATGTTATGACTAATTAAAATCACACTATAAATGTAGAAGAGACCTTCACGGACCATTCCTTTTTAATAAACATACCTTGTAAAGATCATTGACTTTCTCCTGGCATTTAATATATTCGTCATAGTCAGCAAAGACCTTGAACCTGAGCAAAGAATAATTAGAATAATCCAATGAACTCAATAAAAGAAGACTTATACAACAGATATATAGTACAATGTAAATGCCTATGGTGTCTGTCTGTGCATGTGCATATTTTTATATCTTGATCACTAAATGTTGGTGTGCACGCAAAAGGCTGTGAGTTGTTTTGTTTTCTCTATTTACTTTTGTTGCACCAGCCTGCAAGTTTATACACATTCTACTTTGCATGCGTGTGTTCATGCGCTCCCCTCGGGCTGCGAATGTTAGATGTGTCTTTACCTGTCATGATGCATCAGCATGTTGACAATTTCTTTAAACAGGTCAGGCTGCTTTGGGCTAAAGAAGCCTCCAGCAATCTGGTCAATAGCCTGTTTCAGCTCAGGCAGGCGGTTGTAATACTCTTCAGCATGGTATCTAAGCAGGAGAGAAAATAAACAACACGCTCATTCAGAAAAACAGAAACACACGCTTGTTGCTGCAGTAACCAGCCTATTAATGAGGGAGTAGTAGTCAATACCTATACAGGAGTATCAGCAGGTTCCCCAAGACCGTTTATTGTGGAAAACCTCACCTTGAGTCAACAAAACAATTGAGTCTGGTGAAAGTGATCATTACCAAAACCTATGTGAGTGACAGCAGTGCTGCTGGATTGTCAGAGCGCATGGAGCTCACTGCATTGATATCAAAAAGACCTGACAGCTGGGCTACCTTGGAGGTCTTTCCCCAAATGGATCTGATACATTCTGTAGTGGCACGCATAAAAAGGATGGGTGGAGGACAAACCTTTTTCCTGCCCCTACATCCTTTGATGGCATCTGGGATTATGTCAAGGTTCTACAAATGGTTTTTTGAAGAAACATGTTTTGGGATTTACAGCTGTATATCACCTTACTTAAAATGCAAAAAAGTAATATGTTTCACGTAGAAGTTAAAAAAATTAAGTGCAACATTTGGACAGATCAGGGTTCATTCATTACCCTTTTTTGTCAAGTGCATCAACGTCATCCACCAGCATGCCGAAGATGAAAAAGTTGTCCTCGCCGGCCTCCTCGGCCATCTCAACATTGGCTCCATCCATGGTACCGATGGTTAGAGCACCGTTCAACATGAACTTCATGTTGCCGGTGCCAGAGGCCTCAGTGCCAGCTGTGGAGATCTGCTGTGACAGGTCAGCTGCGGGGATGGCTGAAAGATGACAAAAGTAGAGGGGTTATGGCTCTAATAAGCATTTTGTGTTTGTGTTTTATGCTGTGTATCAAAGAAATCCAGACTGGGACATCTGCAGAGGAGGAAATGAACAGGATAATGAGCACAAGAACAGACAGGAAGAAAGACAAAAAGCCTGGGAACGGGGCAGTGATTTGGTAATTACCTCTCTCTGCCAGTGTGACTCTGTAGTTCTCCAAAAAGATGACTTTGAGACGGTCTCCAACCACAGGATCATTGTTGACCACCTCGCCAATAGCTGTGATCAAACGGATAATCATCTTGGCAGTGTGGTATCCAGGAGCAGCCTGCATGAATGGAAAAGTTAGATAACTAATGTCAGATGAATTAATCTGAGCTGTGATGGCGAGTTTGTCTTTAAAGCCCAATTGCATGTGATTAAACTACAAACCTTTCCTCCAATCATGACAGTTCTTGGAGTCCACTGCTTGTTAGGCTCCTTCTTGATTCCTGCCAAAGACACAAAGATTATATTGAGGTTCTGACACACGCAATCTGCCCTGCAATCACCTTGAAAATATTTGAATTTGAGAAAATGTGTGGGCCAGGAGGTTTGACACGTATGCTTACGGTTATAGTAGGTGATGATGTGCAGACAATTGAGCAGCTGTCTCTTGTATTCATGGATCCTCTTGACCTGAATGTCGAACATGGAGTTGGGGTTGATCTTCACCTTGTAGTGCTCCTCCAGGTGCACAGCAAACTTCAACTTGTTTTCCTGCATTATCAAACCATTGACTTCATTACATAAAAGACAACAAGTTAAACCTCAACTTGGGTGGTTATTTGTACCTGCTGTATAAAGACACATATTCAGATTTTCAGCAAAGCAATTTTATAAATGCACAATCAGAAAAAGACACAAGAATATTAAGAATGAAAATATGCACAAGGAATAAGTTTGCCCTGAAGGCTTTCTGGCAGAAAGGCTTTCTAAGGTTGTGAAATGATCGCAGTTTGTTTAGGATTAGGCACCAAAAGTACTTTGTTAGGTTTGCAAAAAGGGGTTAAAATAATAAGTTAAGTTCCACGCAGGACTCAAACAGCAGTCTCCTGGGTAAAAGTCCAGAGTCTGCCCCACTCATCCATCCCTGCTCTTTATACTACATCACCTGACTTTCTATTACCAAGTTTTTATCTCTCTTCTTAAAGAAAATACTGCTGATTCCAAATTGACACATTCTGTGAAGTTGAGATAGAACACATGAATCACTTTACCTGCTTCACTTTGGCAACATCACGAATGAAAGCATCGTCGTTCACAAACCTGCGGAGACCCTGCAGCTGGTCAAGGTCACGGATAAAGTCCTCACCGATTCTCTGTTAACAAAAAGTGAGAAACAGTAAATGAAAGGTATTTCAGTTTCCAATGTCGTTTGTGTGAAGTATGTGTGTTAAGACACAGCCAACCTCGGCGATGACCTCAGCAAGACCGGGGTTGCACATAACCAGCCAGCGGCGAGGAGTGATGCCGTTGGTCTTGTTTTGGAACTTATGTGGCTCCATTTCATAGAAGTCCTTGAAACTGCAGGTAGAATGAATCATCACTAATATCAGAAAGATGATGCAGCAGCCCATTATATCACACAGGCTTGGAATTTATGAAACAGATACTACTACATATGCTGTACTTTGGTGTTAACTATGATTTACCACTATAGGGCATTACAGGCAAATTAATGTCTATTTTGAGGGACATACACAGTAGCTTTGAGGATGTCAGAGTGTATCTGGGCCACACCGTTGACAGCATGGGAACCCACAATGCACAAATGGGCCATGTTGATCCTCTTCTGTCCGCCTTCTTCAACAAGGGACATACGACTCAGGCGACCGTTATCACCAGGATACTTGGCAGCAACGTTCTGCAAAGTTAGAAAGAAAATTAAAAAAAATACCTAGTTTATATTTTTTAATTTTGCTTGCTGGATCATACATTTCTATCATCATGCATATTAAAGTAGGTCAATACAGCTATTCTTAAATAATATCAAAATAGCAGGAACAGAACAATTTCCATCAGTATGTAAGTAGATAAATGAAACTCAATAACACAATATTGTGCAGGTCTGGTTGAGCTGCAGACTCATAACCTCATAAACCTGCCCACCACTTCGTGTCAGAAATATTTCTCCTTCCATTCAGCAGGAACGTGATCCATGTAGCTTAATTCTTAAATCATAGTTTGCACCAAGGTGACATTATGCACCTTGTGTTCAGCCAGTCATATTAAAGTATGACAAAGTACATAGAGATGTTCTATTGCAAGACTCTATAACTGTATTGGTACTTATACACAGTGAACATTGACAGTGTGTTATTCTAAGAAGGAGCCAAAAGTACACACTGTATGCAACACATAATGGAAATGACAACGTGTTGCAATGAGCAGCACTTACCTCCAGATGGCGACGGTTGATCTCATAGATAATTTCTAGGTGACGAGGCAGCAGATGAGCAAACAGGTCGACCGGCCAGCGCTCCAGAGCTTCAGGAAGGACGGTGTGATTTGTGTAGGCACAGGTGCGCACACAGATCTCCCAGGCCTGAACACCAGCAAGGCAAGAAAGAAAATACAGGTACATATATATATATATATATATTCCTGTGCAAGACACAATTCAATCGTTGGATGTCGAGGTGGTGTCCATGTAATGATGTGGGCTTTGTAGATAATTTGGGTACTTTCTGGAGAAGACCTGGTCTGATTAGGAGAGATGGCATTCATCCCATTTTGGATGGAGCCGCTCACATATCTGGAAATCTGGCTGAGTTAATTAGTGGCTCTAAATTATGACAACTCAGAGTTGAGACCAGGAGGCAGAGTTGCAATCCTACACGCTTTTCTGCACTTCCACAGCTACACACCATAAACTCCATAGAGAGGGAGTCTGCCCTCGCCCCCCACCCCAGACCACTTACAGAAAAGGAGCTATACATAAAAACCTGATACAAATTAAGACCACCATTGCAACAGTACAACAAAATAGGAATAGTCATCTAAAGCTGTACTAGTTAACAATCTAATATCAGACAATCATATTGATTTATTCTGTCTTACTGAAACCTGACTGTGTCATGATGAATATGTTAGCCTAAATGAATCCACTCCCCCAGTCACATTAATACTCGCACTCCTCGAGGCACAGGCCGAGGAGGTGGAGCTGCAGCCATCTTCGACTCAAGCCTATTAATCAAAACTAAGCCTAAAATAAATTTGTTCGACAGCCTTGTTCTTAGTCTTTTACACCCAACCTGGAAAACACTACACTATAGCCAATTCTACGTGTTATCAGGTTTAGCCCTTGAACCAGATAAAGTAGTTATTGTAGGTAATTTTAATATTCATGTGAATTTTGATAATGACAGTTCTGTGTTTATCTCATTATTAGATTTGAATGGCTTCTATCAGAGTGAACATAAACCCACTCACTGTTTTAACCACACCCTCGACCTTGTTCTTGTCTATACATTGAAACTGAACATCTAATAGTCTTTCCACAGACTCCTTTTTTATCTGACCATTATTTAATAACTTTTGAATTACTATTACTGGACTACACGCCATTAGGCAAACACTCCCACACTAGATGTCTATCTGAAAGTGCTGTAGTTAAATTTAAGGAAGTGACTCCAATGGCATTTAATTCAATGCCATATCTCAATATAACAGATGACTCCTATGCAAACAAAGGAGGATAGCTCCATGGTATAATCCCCAAACATCATGCAAACTTAAACAAAGGATATAAAGCAAACTACTGCAAAGTACTGCCTTTTTCCACCAATGTAACATAGCAAAAATCAGGCACATCCTGTCTCAAAGAGATGCAGAAAAACTAGTCCATGCATTTGTTACCTCCACAATACTGTGGCACATTTACTGACAAGTACCAGGAATAGAGATCACATTTCTCCAATATTAGCTTCTCTACACTGGCTACCTACAGAATAGAATTTAAAATCCTTCTTCTCACTTACAAAGCCCTTAATGGTCAGGCACCATCATATCTTAAAGAGCTCATAGTACCCTATTACCCCAATAGAGCACTGCGCTCCCAGAATGCAGGGCTCCTTGTGGTTCCTAGAGTCTCTAAAAGTAGAAAGGGAGACAGAGCCTTCAGCTATCAAGCTCCTCTCCTGTGGAACCAACTCCCAGTTTGTGTATGAGAGGCAGACACCCTCCTCACATTTAAGAGTAGGCTTAAGACTTTCCTCTTTCATAAAGCTTATAGCAGGGCTGACTCAGGTGAGCCCTGAGACACCCCTTAGTTATGCTGCTAAAGGCCTAGACTGCCGGGAGACTTCCCATGATGCACTGGGGTGGTCTCTCCTCCTTTCCCTCTCCATGTGTACGCACTCGTATCCCATTAATGTTTGTTGCTAACTTGATTGCTTCCCTTTCCTGTAGTTGTGTGCTTTCTCTGCTCTCTCTGACTCCTGTTGCTTTCTGCAGGTTTTTCTGCCTCTGGCACTGTGGAGTCTGGATCTGTGGTTTCAGCCACCTGCTGCCCTCATGTTCCAGCTCAACAGACACTGCTGCTGTTATTGTTTTTGCTCTTATTATTAGTATTACTATTATTATATTGCTACCAGTATTATTGTTATTAATATTAACATTTAATGCAATTACATCTACTGTTGCTTTACATCTCTATGTGGAACTGTACTGTACTGTGCTACTGAATGTATTCTCTTTCATCCGGCTGCCCCCCACGCCCAATCAGTCGAGGCAGCTGACCGCCCACCCAGAGCATGGTTCTGGTTCTGCTCGAGGTTTCTGCCTGTTAAAAGGGAGTTTTAACTTGCCACTTTCGCCTTGTGCTGCTCATAGTGGGAAATGTTGGGTCTCTGTAAATAAAGAGCCGGTCTAAACCTGCTCTATATGAAAGAGTGCAATGAGACAACTTTGTTATGATATGGGTTATATGAATAAAACTAAACTGAATTGAAAATAATAACAGACTTGAGAAACATTCACTTCACTTTATGCCATATAGGTTCTCTTTGTGGTGCAGGTTTATACACTGGAATGGTGATGTGAAATGAAGCAAAGCAAGAACAAGCATCATGGTTTTAAACACTAAATTGGAAAAATAAACCTTTCAAAGCAATGAAAAATTCAGTTCTGCTGTTATGTCGGTTTTGCTGTTCCTCACCTTTTCCCATTCAAGTTTCTCTTCATCAACCAGAACCCTCATCAGCTCAGGAATAGCCATGGCTGGGTGAGTGTCATTCAGCTGAATGGCAACCTAAATATGTAGAAAATAATAAAATGTCACTACAGAATTAGAATATGCTAGAAAGTGCTTTGTAGATTCTCATATTCTCATAAGATACAATAAAACCCACCTACAACCTGTTCAACACACAGACAGAGGCAATTTAATGAAAGCACAGAGCGCACATGAGGGGGAAATCTTTTCAGTTTTGACAGAAAGTATTTTGTTGAGTTTTTGGCTTCACCTTGTCAGGCAGTTTGCTGAAGTCTGTGCGAGCAATCTCCCTGGAGCCAAACTTAGAGACCTTGAAACGACGGATGATGTCTTGCAGGGTGGCAGATACCACAAAGTATTCCTGCTTCAGACGGAGCTCCTTTCCTTCAAAGAACTGGGGATAAAGACATATATTTGTCTGTTTCTGCTCTGCAGGCAAACATGAATGTTCTCCTTTTTATTCTTTAAACATAACCTTTTGCATTTTAGTGACTGGTATTCAATCATCGACAGCTGAAATCTTTTCTTTTTAATAAAATAATTACCCAAGCTGCAGTATCTCTATAGCTAACAGCTGTAGTGTAATTATCAGGCAATTATAATCATTTTAGCGTAACATATTGTACAGTTCTACGCTAATGCGAGTGCATTACATACGCGCATACATTGTATAAATGTACAGTTCTGTTATTTGAGATATTGACAGAAGCTGGATTCAGTGTTCAGTGTTTCAACCAGAGCATCGTTAAGAATTCAAAATCAATTTTCTTTTCTATTTTCTGAAAAGCAATTTATGTCTTATTTATTTATTAACCAAAAAAAGAAGAAGTAACCATTGATGTGTTTATGGTGATGTTTTTCTTATCAACTGTGAGTATCAAAATTAATTCTGTCTTTAATAAAAATCTCCTTAATAGAAAAAAGCTCAGGAAATATCATTGTTGGAGCCAATATGGGCGTTGTGGGGTGTTAATACTACTAGGGCAGACCTGGGCATTCTACGGCCCGCGGGCCACATCCGGCCCTTTGGCTGTCCCCGACCGGCCCGCGAGAGGTAAATGGTAAATTAGCAATCAAACAAAAAAG